>JAOYSI010003334.1:0-15241 GCA_025775065.1 Hiodon alosoides
CCCACATCACCCACATCCCCCACATCCCCCCACATCACCCAGATCCATCACGCAGCCCACATACCTCACAGGGTCCTAGCACAGCTAAATTACACACCATTACACTGACACCGCTAAGTGTGCGCGCAAGAGAGAGACCGCGAGAGACAGAGCGCTGCAATTTATTACTTTTCATCATCATCATCCTCATCGTCGTATTCTAACACGGTCTAACGCAATCTGTTGTCGTTACCCAAGTAAACATGAGCGTTAACATGCTTCAGCAGCCATGCGGTTAACTCGGGACTAACAGCCTGCAGTACACCCGTTTGGCCATCGGGGGTCCCAGCTCACTCACCACGGCATTCTGCAGGATCTTTCTGTTGTCCCTGTGCAGCTGGAAAGTCTCCTGGAAGTCCAGATTAGTGGAGGCCAGAGAGATGGTGAGATTGACCCCCCCGACGTAGGACAGAATGGCGTACTCGGACAAAGCCTGCAGTGCCACACACGTGTCCTGGAGGAACACCGCGAGGAAGGGAAAATAAACTCATTAAATAAACACTGGAACCTGTTTTTAAATGACTAATTACTAAAAAAAACGAAAAACCCCTCGCATAACAAAAATAGAAAGAAGCCTTGAATCCCCAATACATAGCCCTGTTTTCATGATCTCCACTCCAGCTATACAAACAAACCAATGTGGTAAAAGAGGGAAACGGTGCGTGACGGAGGCCAGGGCGGTGGGGGCACCTGGGTGGAGGAGAAGCCGCCCAGGGCATTCCTCTGCTGGGAGAGCCACTTCACCACAGGCAGGGCGGACGCCACGTCCCCCAGCAGCGTGTAGGTCAGCAGGCCGTAGGCGGTCATCTCCACCTCCGCCGACACCACTGGGACCCCGGAGAGGAAGACAAAACGACATCGCCGCTACGACGTCAGCGGCGTCGTTCACTCCAGTCGCGACAGTTATGGGTTTCTAAGCCAGCGTTAGCATCTTGGCACACACTCTTTGTTGATGAAATACTAGCGCAGAAGCTAAGAGTCACGGGAGACGCGAAGTCAGAAGAAGTTGGACCACACAAGAGACAAAAGCCCGGCTTTACCCGACTGGGAGAGCCCGTCGCTAAAGCTCATGAAGGTGTCTTCGTCCGTCACCGTGCTGCCCGTCAGACTCCAGTGGGTGAAGCCGTCTGGAACCCGAGGAGAACCCGTCAAGAACAAAGCCACAGGGCTGATAACAGCCAACTCGTAACGGGGGAGTTAGCAGAAGCAGCCATTTGTAATTACTCTGTGGGAAAGGCAAATCCTCCAGAGGGTGTCTAACATTCAGAGCATGAGTTAACACTGATGTTTTTATTCCACACACACACACACACACCCTGTGTGATGGCCATGTGGTTTAGGCGGCGCAGCGCCAGGGGAGCGTAAGGGCTCCGCAGGAGGGCAAGGGCGTAGGCCGACAGAGCCGTGGTGTAGGGGTCATCAGCAGAGTAGGTGTTAGCCTCCAGAAACCCCTTGGCCCTGGACACGGCCATCTTCTCCCCCTGTCGGAGAACAGAGACACCAGGAACCACAGATGGTGAGAAAGAACAGGGAGATTAACTAGGGGCAGCACAGAACTGAAAAACACCACTACAAAAACAAGCTATTTGTACATCGTGACGATAAAAGTGATTCCTTGATGACAGTAAATGTTCCTTTACCATTCAATGAAAACAATTCAAAGTGGTCCATTTATTGCACAAACTGGAAAAATAAAATAAAACAAACACTCAATGTTCGTTGTTCCTCGTCGAAACCCCATTTCTATGAGTGTCAAACATGTTTCTCCTGCTGTATATGATGAGCGAAACAGAGACTCAAGGGAGGAAGAAATAAAATAAAATCACAGGAGGTTTCACGGGCCCGACTGTCCCTGCACGCCTTCAATATAAATCTTTAGATTTAGCGAGTCAGAAAGACAAAATATTACATTTCCATCACTGCAGTGTAATAAAATGCTGTTGACATAAGGCCGGAACGTCCATCTGGGCTGCTGATGGGAATTTGTGCGAGTTTAAGGGCCATGAATCTTCAGGATCACAGGTGGCTTAAGGCAGAATTCACCACAGCGTTCTCTGGAATGAACGTTACTGAGCGAGGGGTAGGGAAGCCACGGCGCAGAGAAGCCACCGCCTCGTGGAGTCGAGGCGCAGGCTGAAACTCGCCACAAAGGGGAGGGGGTCCCCTTACCTCTGTGGATATCCCCGTCTCCAGGAGAGCAGCCACCACGTACGCAGTCAAGGAGATCTTCCCATGGATCCCGCCCTGAGAACACATGGGAGATGGAGTCCAACAAGCACAATGATGCTGAACCAAGGAAAACCTAGGTTCGCCGCCGGTTCCCCCAACACGCTTTGTCTCAGCTGAAGCCAATTAGCCGCGGCAGCTAAGGGTCCCAGGTTCAGAACAGCCAGCCTCCTCCGTTACGTGTCCTAACTTTGATTCATTCTCCTTTTAGCCGACACTTGTGCCGGACGGATGACTTACAAGTCTGTATAGTTTGGAGAGATTTTGGAGGCTGAGGAGAATCGGCTCGGGGGGGGGAGGAGCAGTTCTCATTTCTCCTGTTTTACAGGTTTAAACCACCATAGTCTTCCACCAATTCCCACACCGTCCCACTTTCTTTACTGAATTAGACGCTTCCTCCAGCGATACCTGCAGGTCTTTGTTGAGAATCCGGCCCATTGCAGGGAAGGAACCCTCCTCCCGCTGGTGGTTGATTAGCCAGGCCTTAGCAGCTCGGAGCTCCTCTGGGTCGATGAAGATGAACCCTCGGGACTGAGCGAACGACTTCAGCACGAAGGCCGTGAGCCTGGAGAGAGACCAGGCGAGATGGACGGGGTTTGTTGCACGGTCGTGCCCGTTCTTCTGTCAATCAAACCACGCTTTTCGGATTCGCTCCAACCTAATCATTTCACAAGTGCAAACCCCGAAACTCGGACCCCACCCCAGCGCGCACTAGATGCCCGTACCTTCATTTACGACGACGTATCCAGGGGTGGATACCGATTTACCTTTCGCACGCCGTGCCCGGCAGGGGAGAGAAAACCGCAGGGCATTTTTGGGGGCAGATGTAGGTACAGCTAAGAAGCGCAGTCAAGACGAACACAGCAGATCTCGGGCTCGCACACGGAGAAAAATCGAGTGCGTTTCTGCACGCCGGAATATTCCGCCAGCGTTCATAATTTATATAAACGGGGGATGCGTTGGGTTAGCATTCCCCGCTCAGACAGGCAACAAGCAAGTTTAAACTTCAGGAGTTTTTTTTAAACAAAACTCTGAAGTAAAAGACAAAGAAGGGACAAGCTAATCGTAATCTTGATGCATCCGACAGCGCTAGCTGCTAAGTGAATAAAAAGGTCACCCTGGTAGAGACTTGCAGACTTTGGCAGACGCACTTTAATTACAAAATGACGTGCCATTACAGAATCCCCCATGGAGCGGCCAAGCGATGAGGCAAGCCGCTTACAAAGAGAGAGGAAATAAATAAACATTGTTTAAAAATAATATGCGTGTGTGTCTGGGCTCCGCTGATGGAATCAGCCAGGCTCATAAAAGCGTGTTTTAAAATCTTCCCTCACCGGGCCCTGGAAGTTATCTGTCCCAGGAGAAGGGAGCGAGGACGGGGTCTCGAGCCGGCAGGAATTTTTATAATGTTAAGTAATATTGTGTCACCAGATTTAACAGCCGGGACTGTGGGAGAGGTGCTGGGAAGGAAAAACCTGATTTAACGGGCGAGGAAATGTGGGCGACGTCTCAGTTTCCTACGCCCTGCGTCGTCTTCCACATGGCAGCCAGCTTTAACCCCTGAAAAGACCCTTAAACGTTCCCACCCAAAATGCACCTGGCGGCTCGGTGGGGGGGGGGGGATGAGGACAGTGAGAGGTTTTGTCTGGCCGGGCTTCCATCTTCAAGAAACACCAGTGGTCCGGTTAGACAGAAGTCGATTCCACGGCAAGACCCCGAGCATGAGTTCCCAAATGGAGTCAATCCTCCGAAAGAATCCCTGACCTCTCTCCTCAGCCACGGCACTGGTTTGTCACACCAAGCCCCAGATCCGACAGCGTGCTGCACGGCCCCCCAGGACCGGACATTCACGGCACCATGTGGCACTCATTGGAACCAGATGCAGCGAGGGGGCGGCCCGGCCCGGCCCGGCCCAGACTTGACAAATGACCGGGACTCCTCGCCGCATCTGTGCCTGTCTGGAGGGCAAGGGGCACGACTCGCGCCAATAACAAAACAGTGGGTCGCATTCTTCCCGGCCCTTAGCAGTCCCGCGAGCGCCCGAAGTACCCCACTGTGGGCAGTGTACGGATGCTAACGTTCTGGAGGCGCACGGATGCTAAACGTCTGCCACGTCATTGAGCACAATCTCAATTAGGAGCTGCCATTTTTAGAACCTGGGTCAAATCGACACGGCACGGGAGTGTCGTTAACCTGGGAAGAGATTCTGAACCTGCATGGTGCGTTGTTCCCACGCGTAAAGACTTTAGAAAACCGTGACGAAACTCTCAGCATCTGTGGGTTGCCTGCTGTATCCCCTAAATCTACAGCAATCTACACACCGTTACAGTTACCGTTACCGTTACTGCGTTCCCCTTATTACGGATTTGAGATTTGTATTTTAATGGATCTCAATGGAGCCGGGCGATCATTTCTTTGACAGGCTCAGCTGCTCGGGTGGCCACTGAGGGGAAAACGGAAAACGGAGTCCAAGCGGGTCCTCAGACCCGGCATCCCGCACGACAAGCCCAGAGCGTGGGGCAGTCCTGCCTGTGCACTTTAGCAGCAGGTAAATCACTCGAACCCCGGCAGCCTGTGTCAGAGAGCCAATTAGCAGTTTATGCTGAATTCTCCAGGGTTTACTTAACCTAATGTTTTACAGAGCAAGCCTCCATTAAATATAATAACACCTCCCCCCCCAGCTAATAAATCGCCCAGACACGTGCAGAGCCATGAGGTAATCCGCTCCAGCTCCAACATCCCAGGGGAAAGCGTCCTTTTCACCCAGTCGGCGCGCGCCAGACTTCTGCACCCAGCCCAACACAATCGGAGGCCGCTAAGATGCACGACCCGCGAGGTACATGCTTTTTACACGCTCCCCACGCTAAGCCTGACAGCCAAAATGCAAACCGCCCTCCTGAGGAGGGTAAACCGGGAGGAAGGTACAGTTTCCTCACCACATGCTTCCAGAAGAGTCCCTCTCTCCAAGGTAAACCGGAGGAAGGTAAACCGGGAGGAGGGTAAACCGGGAGGAGAGTAGAGTGTGCCACAGTTTCCTCACCACATGCTTCCAGAAGAGTCCCTCTCTCCAAAGGCACTGTAGGAGCCATCCTGGCGCTTGTAGGTCAGCTGCCTCTGGTACCCTGGCGAGGAAATCAACAAGCCCCGGTCACGCCAGCGAGCTCTGCGGTACAGACGCCAGCAGGCGAAGCGGCTCGGTGGCGGTCCGTTCTCACGGCACCTTGTAGTAGGTAGTCAGTCGCCTCAGTCTCCACCTCTGGGCTGAGCTGGCGGGTTTTCTGCAGGTACTTCAGGACAAAGACGTTGGGGGCGAAGTGGATCATGTTCTGCTCCCCGCAGCCGAACGGCAGCCGCAGCAACTTATCCAGGTTGTTCAGAGTGGGGCCCATCACGTCGCCTACGTGACAGGAAACCGGTCCCGCGCAGAAAGGAATCGCGTACCAAACGTTAAGAATGCACACACTCTTAACCAAGCACGGCATACGTAACCATTACGGCCGCGCGGCCGTAGGAAAATAAACTGGCTGGTTGAGTGACGAGCGGGCGACCTTGACGAACCCCTTACCGATCATGGAGGCAGTGGCCCTCTCGGACCCGGGCACCATGTTGTGCGGGACGCCCAGGGTGAAAGCCTCGTTGTGGTTTTCGTCAGAGTCCTCCTTACGCCAGATTTTAAACTCCCCAACCGACCCCCATCCGGTGGAGAAGCCGATGTGTCTGACCTGCCCGGAAAGGGGGCCGCCCCACTCCAGGAGGACCGTCTCATTGGAGGGCTGCAGGCCGTGGCCTACCTGCAACAGAGACCATCAGCGACCAAACGGCCCGATTACGGGGGGCTGACCCAGTGGCATGTGGAGAGAGCATTTAGACCGGCAAGAACTCCAGTGCGCCAAGTCCGGGTCAGGCCCCGGGGCGGGGTCCTCTGCAGGACGGGGAGCGCCATAAACTGGCAGTTCTCTTGGCGTCGCTGTGGACATTCGGTTGGCCATAGTTTACGTCATGTGGAAAACACAAATGACCTCAGGACTTAGGAAAGGCAAAAGGAGGCCAACTACATGGCACTGTATATCCTGTACAGCACACCGTATAACAGTTTGGCCCACACAAAGATGTACAGCTTCTGGGCTCTTACATAAACCAAGGGCAGGCATTTGGCAACCGCAACGTTTTCGTACTTTTTCTAGGAACGACCGGCTCATTTTATACATGCATTCATAAAAAGCACCAGATTACACCATACTGGGAACGGATCAAGTGGACATGGAACCGGCGGTCACAATCCATCGAGGCCCAGCCTTGGCCTTCTTACGGTTTCCTCTGGTCCACTGGGCATGTCAAAGGTAGGGCTCCTTAGCCAGCCAACGAGCGAGCGCGCACGCTCACTGACATTACCCACCCTCATCTTCCTCGTGACCTCACAGGTGTGTCGCTAAAGGGAGGCCAAGGCAACGTGACGGAGAGCCAGGGTACACTGACACACACACACACGCACACATAGACAACACACACACACACACACACACAGACAGACAGACAGACGCGCGGACACACATAGACAAACACACACACACACGGAGGCGCGGACACACACAGACAAACACACACACACACACACACACACACTAACATACCAGAGCTCCGTTTTTATACTGTGTTTGTGTTTCCTACAGCCACCCTCAGACAGGCAGGCAGGCAGGGGGCACGGGCACGGGCACAGACACGGGCACATGCGTTAAAGCAACACGCCTGAGATTTCCCTTTGTAGCCGATTACACTTCAGAGCTCCCGTTAAGTCCTGCTCACCTGAACCACGCCGCCCTTCCAGCTAACCCAGAAGCTCCGGAACTCGTCCCAGGACAGAATGCCGGGCGTAGAGGCGCTAACCAAAGGCTCGCCCATCTTGCCGAGCGAGATCCAGGACCGGGCGTTCTGCCGTCCCCCCAGCACGATTTCCACCATGTCGAAGCTGTCGTACGGACTGGGGGACAGGGCGATGTGGGCGTCGTTGTGGGTCTTCACCGCCACCCCAAAGTGCGTCATACGGCCGGGCTTCTTCACATACTGGTACTCGTACTTGTTGGGTGTCGAGATGTGGATCCTCTCTAACAACAGCAGGTAGATTCACAGGTCAAGGCCCACGCAACCCCCCTTTTCAATTTAAATACCTTCCTCTACGGACTTCAAGTTAAATCAATAATCAAACCAGCCTCAAAGGCAAACGCAACTCTCCTACGCTACCCATAAAGCAGTTCATCTCTGATCTAATGTTCTTGGATATTAAAAACGCGTGCTAACCCTATGGCCAATTTGCACTGGAGTTCAACACACCCCTGGGTCAAATGTGCCATTAGCATAATGAAGAAACAAAACGTGCATTTTAGTCCAAAGGTGAGAATTTGGAGCCGCCCCAGAGCTCGGCCTGACTGTACTGACCGTTGGGGCAGAAGAAGACGCTGTAGGTGTACTCTCGGCGCAGACCTTCCGGCTGCAGGACGGGGGAAAGGACAGGCACCACAGATCAAATTTCTGACTGAACTTCACAGCGCGGCCGTTTCATTTTAAAGAGGCGCTCTGAACGCGTTTGCACCGGTTTAACCGCACTGCAGTCTCACCTCCACCACGACACTCCTCCGTACCGAGTCCATGCCCGTGACCACCCTGTGGTCCTCTGCGTCGTCCGGGCTCTTGACCGCTTTCACTGACTGCAGTCCGTCGCCACAACAGCCTGCCTCGCTGTAAGCGACCGCACGCGCTGTCGGAGAAACTGCATCGTTACGTATAATCTATGCCTACAGGCTCTGCATAGTCACACGTTAAACACCTAAAGAACAATATCCAGCAAAAAGGTTTCTCCGGTTCCTTTGAAAGCGTTCGCCAAAATAAAATCTCCACTACCGGTGATATTGGCTGCACCCAGCTCAGCGAAGGACAGGACTATAGACGTGGGCGTGGCCTCTCCCGGCGCCACACACTTCTTACGGGTCAGGTGCTGCTTCCCGGGATGGCCCACAAACTTGATACCTTTGGAGACGGAAACCTTGACGTGGACCTGCAGAATACAGTCGCAGAGTAGGAGATGCAAACGGGTCAAGGGATTCTAGCCGATTTCGGAATTCAGCAAAGCTGACCTTTAATTAAAACGAAAGACTTTTAAACTCTTTAAAAACACACCATTACCTCAGTCAATGAGGGTAGTTAATGGACATAATACATTTGCAACCATCTGCTTAAAGTACACCAGTGCTGAAGAGAGTGGTGGAACTCTTCTGGAGAGACCAGTCAGAGAGATCAGTTGGCAACGTCAGACATTTCTTCCTCCCACCCAATCGCGCCGATCTCTCACCTCAGCACAGGAGGGCAGGTAATTGTAGACGGTGAGAGGGACTTTGGTTTGCTCCCCGCGGATGACGCTGTACGGCAGAGTGAAATCTACGAAGAAGGGCTTAAAGACACGTAGCTCCGCCCTCTGAGCCAGACCCAACCCCTTCTCCTCTGACAAGCCAATGACTTCCGTCACCCAGGTGGTAATGGAATCAGGAACGTCCAATCGCAGTTCCGCTTCTCCAGTCACATTGCTGTAGAGACACAGATATTAACACACACATTGCGCACACGTGCCTCTTCCAACGCATTTCCAACGCTCCCCTGAATCACCAAAACCACCAAAACCAGCTGGACTGGGGGAGGGGTTCTACACGGGAGCTGATTCAGCCCCGCAGAACTTCGCCCATTACCCCAAACTGTGTCTGGAGAAGCTGATCTGCGTGTAAAGGGCGATGGTGAAGTCGCGTTCCTCCACGGGCTCTCGCTCAGTCGAAGCCGACGGTGTTGAGACACACGGCCCCTGGCTGCTTCGCTGGGACAGCAGCCCACGAACAGTAATAAGGTTTTTTTTATTTTTTTTATCACACATGAGAGCGGACGCCCGTGGGCAGGGGCTCTGGAATGTGTGTCCTCGCCTCCTCAACAGAGCATCTGCGAGGCCTCCGAAACAAACCAATAAAACGCTAACTTTTAGCTACCGTTGTAAAAGAGGTTCTCAGGACCCCCTGTGTGCCCTGCCACTTCGCTCAGCCCAGCTCTTAATCAGCTCTGGCTCAACTATTAACCCGAGCAGCAGCTTGATAATTTACTCACCCAGACCTTTAACTTCCGCCCGTTAACCCCGCTGAGATGGGGAGCCAAAAGCTGTTAAAAGCCAACCCAAAATAACCGAGGGGAGGACGGGGAGGACGGGGACGGGCGTGAATAGAAGGCTACGGAGAGAACTCGTTCGATTTATCCTGATCAAGTCAAGTATATCAGATCCTTTTCAGGCCCCATACTCTCAGTTGTGTTCCCGAGTAATTTTGAGAGGCAGCACGTCGAGAGGCAGCGCGTCGAGAGGCAGAGACGAGGCAGAGACGAGAGGCAGCGCGTCGAGAGGCAGAGACGAGAGGCAGCGCGTCGAGAGGCAGAGACGAGAGGCAGCGCGTCGAGAGGCAGAGACGAGAGGCAGCGCGTCGGGTACCTGATGCTGAGGCAGTGCCACACCCACGTCTCTGGGAAGAATGTTCGCCTGCGTTTCTCCGCCCTGCAGCCAACCACAAAGCCCGGACATCAGTCAAAGACACGCCCCCCTTCACCAAGAGCTTTGTAAATACATTACGATGACCTCCTTTTTTTGTCTAATTTACTGCAACTTAAAGGTTAAATAGTCAGTTAACGTCCTATTCTGAATCTAAATGGGTCACAGAACTATTTGCTTCTCCAAAAAATATCTATGTTTGTTTATTTACTTTGATGCACAGCGACTTGTCAATCACCTCACTGTCTAACAAGTCAAATATAAATAAGAAAAACCTGAGGTTGCGGGACTAATGGACCATTATACTGAATAGCTCTTAAAACGGAATCGGCGTACCTGGGCACTGTGCGGTACTGCATGGCTGCCACTAGGGCGGCGGTGTGGGGCTGGAAGGCCGGAACAGCTTCATCCGTGTACATCCCTCCGCTCTGTCTGTGGTTAAGGCTCACCACGTCGGTCATCACCACCAGCCCGGTCTCCTGCGGGACGCACACGAACGTGCGTGCTTCAGCCGTTTAACCAGGATCTCAGCGTCCGGGGGAAGCGGTATCACACTCACCGTGAAGGCGAATCGGGCGTCTTTGGTGATGTCCCAGTGCCAGGGGAACACGGAGGACCGGCGTCGGCGCCGTGACGACAGGCCCGGCCACCAGAAGTGCCCGTCGTCCTTGGGGACACCGAAGGCGTCGGACACGTCAAACTCACCCAGCTCCTTAAACACCTGCGCAGGTACAAACGACAGAATCCAGATTTGACCCGAAATCACTCATAGGGCCCAGCCCAGCCTGGGCTGGGAACCTTGATGACCTGAGCCACGACGTCGTCTTAAAAAGCGAACAGCATAACGTACACGACATTAGCCCTTTCGTGATCCTGATGTACACTGCTGTATTAAAACCTAGAGCCGTTTTAAACCCTGCTCCCAAATTAGCAAAGGCTGAAACTCTAGCAAAAGAGTTAGCAAAACTCTGCATGGCAAGATAGACACTGATCTAAACCGGCACGGAGTACCATTAATTACTATCCATTTAATACACAGCTACCACACAAGAACGTTATATAGGTTCCAACAGTACAGGGCACAACATACCACAATCCCTTCCCCTCAGAGGGTCAAATGAGACGGAAAGTATAGCAATTCAATCATGAAATACTGAAGAAAAAATATGCTTTTCTCAATGTTAGCAATCAAGCCTTAAAACAGCAACGTGCAGTCCCTCTAACACCGGGTAGCCGGGTAATCTTTGCGATGGAACGATTCGGACACGGGCATCAAAAACGAAAGAGTAAGTGAAATCTTTTCGTTTCAAGGTACGCAGTCGCAGGTTAACGACACCTGGTTTGGAACTTTGATCAATCCTAACCCGACAAGTAATAAAAAGCACAGCGATGCAAAAGGATTTAGGCTGTACTGAAAGACTGACCTTGTCTGGGCTCAAACGAAATCCGGGTTTGAGGAGGTACAGGCTTCTGTCCACGGTGGCCACGCACGCACAGGAGCCCCTCTCACCCCTGACCCGGAGAACGAGGGGGTCGCCCGGCAGAGACTCATTGGTCGAGAGGGAGACGGACACCTACGCGCAAACAGACACAGACACAGACACAGACACAGACACAACGGTTGGATGGAATGCCTGGTGTTGCTCCGTTACTTTTCACAATAAGAGCGTTTAAAACACAGACGTTTAAACTCGCTTTCTCACCAAACCTGAGAGGAATAACAACTTGCTTAAATCTCATCTCTTCCACTCCTGCTCGATGCACAGTGGATTTGCTTAATCCCTTTCCTGAAATATACAAACCCTTGTGATCTCGACACAAGGCTTGTCTGGCTTATCTTTTCCAAGCAGTCATGTCGACTTCCACTCAGACACGGGATCGAATATCAAAAAGCGGTGGGCTTCAGTGCTGAATCTTTCAGTCAATAAATCTTTCAAACCCATCAGGTTAGAGAGCCTTCTACTGCAAGGACTCCGGATTTATCCGTCAAACTAAAAATTTCAAAACAGTGTCATATACCAATATAACCAATGAAAAGTGGCCTCCGTCTGCATTTATTAAAACAGAATCATACTCTGAAGACATACATATAAATAGGAGTTTGCCGAAACGACCGGGACAGGACGGGACGGGACGGGACGGGGCGAGGGGGGACGGGGGGGGGACACACCTGGTTCTCAAAGCGGGGCTGGACGGGGATCTGCAGGCTGTCCGTCACGCCCTCCCCGCTCTCACGCACGTAGTAGACCAGCAGCCGACTCAGGGGAGCCATGGCGGCGGTGATGGGGAAGCGGAGAACTGAAACACAGCTGTCCGTCTCGCCGCGAGGAGGAGGCGGCGCCGCGGAGGCTAGCCCGCGCAGCGGGGGGGGAGGGAGAACGTGAGGGGAAGGGAACTGAAATATTACAATCGTGACGCTGGAGGCTCGCATGTACGGACGTCAAATTCATTTTTATTGTGCTGGATTTCCACACAAAGACGTAAATGGGTAACAGCCTGTATGGTCAAAAAATACATGGGGAGTACTAGATGCTGTACTGTAGTACTGACCCGAGCTGCTAGGGGGCAGCATGGTGTGGATATTCTTGTCAAACGTTATGGTTGCTCTTTTTCCACGATGGGCGGTGACGTTCGAGGGCCGTTTTCCAGACTGGACAATGTTGCCACGTGAGGCGATCTCGTAGTGAAGGGTGAAGTTACAGGGACAGGTGGACTTCAGGGAAATCGCCGCTTCCTGTCCCACCTAAAAACCAAAAAGTACCGCTAGATCCGTCAATCAGTCTTGGGTGGAAGGCTTAAAGACGCAGAACACTAAATTATAAAAAAATAAAACGAAATAAACATCGCAGCCTTCTTTTTTGCCTGCACCTGAAGTAAGAAACTAAAAAGTTGAACAACCCAACATTGGTGAGGTTTAAAGTATCAGCGAGGGAGCGCGTACCTGCAGCGGCGCACTGGGGCTTTGGAGCTGGATGTGACACTTGCTGGGAGAATACCAGCTGCTAATTGACAGGTAACTGGGAAGGTACTGGTCTCCTGCTGGCTGGCCATCGATTGCGGTCACTTTGGTCTGGGGGGGGGAAAACGCAAAAAACAAAACGCGGATGACCGGACATCCCGTTCCTCTCAGGTCTGCTGTAAACTCAGCAGCATTATAAGGCCTTCACAACCTCCTGACCCCCCACTAACCTCCAGCCAGACATACTGGGCTGCCGTGGGGATGGAGGGGATC
Organism: Hiodon alosoides; assembly: GCA_025775065.1. Lineage (NCBI taxonomy): Eukaryota > Metazoa > Chordata > Actinopteri > Hiodontiformes > Hiodontidae > Hiodon > Hiodon alosoides. The sequence goes on from JAOYSI010003334.1 coordinate 13,065, forward strand.
TCAAAGATGGCCTGACCACCCTTGGACGTCAGCTCGCTTGTGTACACGTTGTCCTTGGGCGTCAGCTCCGCCTTCACCCGCACCCGAACTCCATCTGCAGGGGTTCCGTCAGGGTAGGTCACCTCCACCTGGTAACAAGAGTTACACAGAAATCGTACAGAGCAACACACACAGTTTACACGTCTTCAAACATTTTACCCAATTTAAATGATCAGTACTACAACTGGATTTGATCCAACACCTTCCGTATTCCACACAGATGCCCTAAGTTTCTTCCCTGTCAGTCACAAGATCATTAAACCAACAGTCCCCCCCGAACCTATAAACCTATATATAAACACACAGCATACGGCCTGGTCAAAATAATGAGCCATTTCTGTGCAGAGCAAGGGTTCGACCCACCTTGCCTTTGTAGGGCAGGCCCGGTTTGAACTGTTTGCGGGTGTCCTTGGAGTACTTGATGTCAATAAGCTGCTTGTGGACCGGTGTGGAGTCGTCGAACATGGTCTGCCGGCCGCCATCTGCACTGACCACCGTCACCCACATGCTCACCGTGCCCCGGAAGTGATCAGCCACGTCCAGGGGCATCATCTCCTTTACACACAGGTCAAAGGTCGCATGCCCCTTGATCTAGGGAGAGGAGAGTAGGGGGCTGTGGCTTGCTTAAATGAGTAACTCAACACCAACTACCCCACCTAGCGATACTCTAAATCTCATAGATTTAACCACTAGTTCATTTTAACTTACTTCAGTGCATTGCAAATACACTCATCAAATTTACGCAAACACTTTTATTTTATAAAGGAGAATGCCTTTGCTTTTGTCCTTTTACCATTATCAACATTTATTTCAAATGACTCTGATCATTATCAAAAAAGTATCATTTACAGCAAAAACAAGCACAATATATTAGAAGGCATGTTGGGACAAAAACAAACAAATCCCACACAACGTGGGTCCCTAAGACTAAGACCGAAAAGCCATGACATGTGCTGCTTTTCACCCAGCTCACCTCCATTGTCCTGACCACAGGGTGTCCCACCTCGTGCCGGTAGTACCCAACTCCATTTACGGTCATGTTCACGGTCAGCTTCCCCATCACCGGCTTCCCGAAGGTGTACCTTCGAAGGACCGACGGGACAGGATGGACCGGAAACTGAGACCCCGCCCGCCCAGGCCGAGTGCCGGGAATTTACCGTGCAGGAAACGGAACAAAAGCAACGCACCATTTAGGTCATTCTGAGAGAAAAGGCACCTTTTTGCAGGCCTCTTACCTGGCTCGAACCGTGGCTTGCTCACACGTACCCAGGTCCCGGATGTACTCGGGAGGCTCGACGATCAGCTCAAATTTGGGCATCACTGTGAGGGCGAGATTCAGACAGGAAGCAGGAAGTCGTGGCTGTGGCTACCCTTACTTCAAATGGACGTCATTTAATCCACCACATGCCATCTTTCAGCCTGGGCATCGTTTGGATGCTCAACTCGGCGCGAAACCTCGCATCTCCACATCCAAGTCCCCCAGACCGTTCTCGGAAACTGGAATCTCAAATTAAGGGTTTGGCTTCATATCTAACAAACTGCGCAGTTAAATTGACCCAAAGGCTAAATTAATGGTTTAGAAGTTGATTAGAAGTTTTGAATGTTCATCGTGTGAGATACTCAGGGAGACAGTACGCCCGTTACGGGCGACTCACCGTACTTCTGCACCTCAAACGATTTGTTGTAGGTGTGTCCCTGCATCTCCACAAAGACAAACCACTCGCCCAACACGGGCTGGTCGGACAGGGGGAAGCTCGCGTTCACAACACCTAGCAAAGACAGAAGCGGTGGGGGGGGGTCGTTTCCCGTCAGGCACAAATCGGGTTTCCGCTTTTTCGACTTCACGCCCCTACCGGAACATCCTGGTTCCAGAACCACAGGAGAGTTTGTCTTACCACAGCACAGGGGTTTGAGATCGATCCACTGAACCATCCGCGATCCTTGTGGGTCCTGGAAACGTAAGGGGATTTTAAGTTTAAAAAATAAATAAATAAATAAATAAAAAAACACTTCACTTACATCCCACGATCGGCACAAGAAAATTATTGTCTTTATCTCATAATTTTTTTGTTCCTGTGGAATGAGGCAAGGTTGATAAACACTCTCCGACACTCTGAACAACTAACCTAAAAACAAAT
>JAOYSI010003335.1:0-13669 GCA_025775065.1 Hiodon alosoides
AGCAGTTAGACCGGTCTTACCTGTATTAATGTGTGCACGGTGAGCAGTTAGACCGGTCTTACCTGTATTAATGTGTGTGTAGTGAGCACTTAACTAACCTTGTTTGGGGGTCTTCTGAGACACAGTTCTACCAAACGGCGAGACTTGTCACGGGCCCACTGTCCTCCCATCATACTCCTCTGCCCTTCAGCGTCTTTTATACTCTCCATCCAGGGAGCTGGTGTGCCCCTCTCGCACGCTGACTAGATGACAGGCCTAAAAATACTACAAAGCAGCTGATAGGAGTTTCCACTGTCCCAGGGAGGGGGAGGCAAGGGCTTAGCCAAGAGAGACCCATTAAGGGGAGGTCATGGTTTCTGTAGGTTCCTAAACCCCCAAAGGCCTGTGAGTACCTCTGTAATTAGGGAATCTGAAGGACGGTGTACTTTGACACAATAGTGCTGAAGTCCCAGGGGCCAAAATGAAACAAGAGCAGACGCAATCCACACAGAACCTGGAGGGAAATACTGACCTGGGTGACATTTTATTTACATAGGGGATTCATGCACCAGATTTATACGTTTAGTGTTTGGCTAACTGCAGAGCCAAATGTGGACATTTTAGAAAATAAAAGAACAAGAATAAAATGAACAATGATTGTTGAATGTTTTAGCCCAGTGGCTAAGTGGAACTGGATTGTCAATTATGATTCTTAATCCTGAAATATGCTGCAGTTGATTATCATTAACAGATCACTACCGTGTTTTTCCTTGTTCTAAGCTAGCCAGCTGTGGGCTTTTATTTTGAATAATGTCAAGCTCTTAACAGCGGTAATTCTACATCATAGCTAGCACAGGCCATGATAGACCGGGCTTCAGATTCCATGTGGTTCTAAGCCTCTGGCAAAGGTTAATTTACCACTATTTTTATGATATTATATCTGGGATATCACATATCTTTATGAACGGTTGGTTGTGTCAGAAACTTGCTGTTTTACAATATCAGGTGATTTTGAGCATTATTTTGACAAAATTAGTAAGTTTTTGCTGCCCCTACATAGACGTGATTGTTACCTAGCTTGATCTTTATGCTAGTTTGGTATAGATATCTAATCCAGCTAAATATTGGAGTGATTTTGATTTTGAAGTGATACAAAATCCTTGTTGCACACAAAATTGATTTATAAGTGCTGGCCTGGAGAGGCCGCCCGTTAAACACTATAATTTCATTATACCACCTGTATACACGTCATTTCCTGTGCATGTGTTTACATGCATACCAGATAAGGCGCTGCTTGGTGCATGTCCACCTGTGTTATTACTTTGCTATTCTGTGGCTGCCGTATTTTTGTCTGGATTCTGTTAGTACAAAGGTCTGATTTGTACAGCACAACTGTTTATCAGTTAGTCACGTGACTAGATGTCTTTCTTGTCATCTAAAAATGATCTTTACCCGGTCTCCCGGAAACTTGAGGAATTGAAAGTAACTTGACTCTCTGAAACCCACTTTCTCACCTCCATCAACACAAGGATGCCAGAAAATGGTGACCACGGTTACTTTGCTCCACTGACATGTTTCGCCCGCTGTTGCAGCTTGAGAAACTTACGACAGTGGGGTGCTTCCCTCTGCTGTTGGTGAGAAGAATCTCGAAAAGGGTATTTAAAGCAGATGTTCTCCAGCAAAAACCTTTTCAGCATACCGGGGTTGGTTATTCCTGATATTTTATCTTATCTTCAATCTTTCTCCAGCATCCCCTATTCCCCCGCCTCCTTGGTTATTGTAACGCCCGCTCTGTCCGCTACGTACTCGGTTCTCTCACGGGCTGTGGTTCCCGTCGCTCCGCCACTCCTGTCACCAATGACAGTTTGTCTCTGGGATTATACATATAATGCCTAGTAAATGGCCCATGTCTAATTAATACTGCACATATAATAACTTGATGGCTACACAATGACAATTCATGCACTTCTGTGGCATATATTCTGTAATATGATTGGTTAAAAAAGTGACCAAAAATGGTGAAAACAGCAAAAGAGGGTGAGCGGTTTGCCTGCTATGTGGGAGAATCTTGTTTAAATCTTCATCATACCATTGTCAGGTTCTCTGCATTATTGTACTTATGACACACAAATTTTAATTATGCATGTGTAGCACGCAGGGGCACGTCTGGTCTGAGAGCGACAGGAGATGGAGACTAGGGGAACCCTAACCCTAACCCAAATAAATGGGTGTACGCCATTTATTCTGCATTTTGCTGAACAAAACAACAAGTTAACCAAAACTAGTCAGTATTTGGTGTTAGCAGCATGAGCACATTGACCCAGTGAAGTAGAAACCCTTCACGTTAGGTTTTAGATCATTTGAGTTACCAAAATACTCACAGTTTCGAGCTTGTCCCAGGGGATTCCCAGGTCTACTCCCAGGGAGATCTACTCCTAGGCAATATCCACTCCCGGGAGATCTACTCCTAGGCAAGATCCACTCCCAGGGAGATCTACTCCTAGGCAAGATCCACTCCCAGGGAGATCTACTCCTAGGCAAGATCCACTCCCAGGGAGATGTAATCCCCCGGCATGTTTTAGGCTGGCACTGAGGTCTCCGCCTAGTGGAACATGGCTGCTATAACTCCAGCAGAAGTCAACCAGAGGACATCCTTATCAAATACCCAAAGCAGGCTCCTCTCAAACTGCAGGACTAGCAACTCCAAGGCAGTATTTCACATTCAGCACTGTGAAAAAGTCTTAGTCACATGTGAAATAAATTCTGTAAAGCGATGAAATTAAATTGAAAAGTTTGTAAATATAAAATAAATACTTGTCTTGCAGTCTTGCATCTTGGAGAACATTCCACAGTTCTTCTACAGACTTTGGCTGTCTCGTTTGCTTCTGTCTGTCCAGGTAATCCCAGGCAGCCTCCATGATGTTGAGATCAGGGCTCTGTGGAGACCATACCATCTGTTGCAGAACTCCTTATTCCATTGTCCGCATATGAATGTTGAAATTTGAAATTTCAACAAATGAAAAAATCTACTGAAATTTCTACTGAAATACTAACGCAGAAGACAACAAATAAAAATCAAAGACTACATTTATGTAAAGCCAGAGTGCCTAAGACTTATGCTCAATACTGTATATATTGAACATAATTCTCGGACTCATCTCGACATGTGGACCAACGCCTGTAGCTTTTCTGCCGTGGCACAAATCCACTTTATGATCCCAGGAGAGAACCTCAGACTTGGAGGTGAGTATTTTAATCCTTACCACTTTGCACTCAGTCTAGAACTGATCGAACTCTCGAACCGCTGTTTAGGTCACGGGCCTATTGTTTAAAGTATAAAGCTGAAAACTGTTATATTTCAATTTATTCATTAATTTCCCAAAGCTGCTTGGCCTGGTGAATCTTTGTTTTGTTATTTACCTACATTTAAATATTAACTTATCTTAGCTTTGTTTACTACAATGGCCATGTTAGACAGGCGTAGGCAGACAAGACCTTTAAACCTGTTGTTAACTATAATTTATAATTTATGTTGATAAAATGAACAATTCAGTTGAATATATTGGTTATGCATTGATTACGTTCTTTAGTGGCTGGAGTAATGATGTGTAAAAGTGTAACATTAAAAAAAAAAAATGCATAATGGATAGAGTAATGCCCCAAACTATACTTAAAAAAAATGTGTTTGTTAGGGAACTTTACAGTTAGGACGACTATGAATGGGGGGGTGGTCCATGATAAAATCTAAGCAGGATAAATGGTGAAGCTGGAACACAAAAAAAAAAAAAAAACTGCTGATGCCATTATTTCCCTTGCAGGAAGGAAGCTCCTCTTGGCTCAGTCTTTGAGGTCAAAAAGCATACTGTAGGGGAACTAAAGTGAAGACCACTTAAACGAATGGGGAAACAGGAAACGGGAAACGGGAAAAAGTGACTCAGACAAGTAAAGGCACATTTCGGATAGTGCACTATAATTTCTACTTGGTCAGGAATTGTCGCCAACTCAGAGGTTTTTAGAAATTCAATCTTGCTCACATAAATAAAAAAAAAAAACACATGTTACACTGCAATGTAGAAATTATAGCAACGGCAAAAGGCAATGACATTACACAATAATTACCATATGTGAATATATTTCTGATTTTTTTATTTTTTATTATTATTTTTGTTAAAGAAAAACCTAGGTAACACTTGTTTTGCGAGTTTGGCGTTTCAGAACTTCTGACGACAGTGACCGAAGTCTCTGCCAAATACCAACTTGGACCCTGATTGGCCGTGAGGTAGATGTCATTATTTTGAAACTTCAAGGAGCGTGCGTTGTCAGTAACACCTGCGATAGATACATCCTCGTGCAGCCTGTCGCGACCGGAACGCAGGGGACAGGGCAGCTGAGAAACTTAGTCGCAGTAATTATAGTTTTACTTGGCGGAGTTTTATTTATTTGTTTTGTACTTTTTAAATCACTTTACCTAGTTTAAAAGCGTCATGAAGACTGAAACGGAAGCGGGGGACATGACTGGAGTGACAGTAAATCGTTTTGCTGAAGGTAGGGACGATTTTTCATCCTGAACAATTTCTCTCGCGAATCTATTTACTTTTATTAATCTAATGAATTTTCAATTAGTGCATCATCGAACTGCGTATTTTTCAGGTCCATCTGTTAATTAAATATGCGTGCATATCTAAATAAAGTTACATGCGTTTTAGGTGGAGGGTGTATATTATCTTGTTTCGAATAAATCATGAAATTTGGGATATTTCTAACGTTGCCCACAAACAGAACATTACTTTTTACATTTAAACGATACCTTAAAACTGATTATGTTAGCTTGTGTTATGTTATGCGTGGGTACTATATAAATTGTAACGGGTATATTTTAAGTTTCTAGAGGTTTTCGTTTTTGATGTTTACTAAAACTATTCTGTATCGCATCACTGATAGTTTGAAATCACCACCCCATAACCGCTCACCCTCCCCCTACCACCCCACCAAGGGTCGCTACTTAGCATGCATAAGAGAAACAGCCCTAGGCAGGTTGCGTCTTTCAGCGTGAATCCCACTGCAGGGATTTAACACATTGTTTATCTTCCTTTTTTGTAACATTTTAGCCATTCCGTATCAGTATTGCTTTTTCCTCTTTAAATATTATGTCTGTTTTGGAATTGCAGTTCACCGCCCCACCCACTCATTTTACTTGAATATTAACAAAACATACTTTACAGTCTTATTATTTAGTGTTTACAGCATGTTGTGGTTGCTTAGGGTCAATACAATGATATAAACATAGTAAAACTCTACATATCAAAATACCCAGAACATCACAGGAAGACACTTTAAGCAGAGTTGTTAGCTGTATAAAGCGTTTTGGGTTTAGCCTGAAGAAATGTGTGGCCAACAGACTGAACACAGTTAAAACATCCATTTAATGCAAAAAAATTTACTGCAATGAAATTTAGTTTTGGTGTAATTATGGTACTTGGTACAAAAGATCTTGTCTATTTAGATAGCTTCCTTTTGTTTAGCTCTTTGGCTGATGTGTCATGAGCAGCTGAAGATATCAGCAGTGTAATAAAGCCCAGCTATTAATGTTGTTTCTCAGAATACGTGCTTTTAGGGTTAACTTTTAAACGCTTTTGATTTTTCCACAGAATTTATTTGTCAATACAGATAATGTAGTCATACTCAAAATGAATAATACACCATTTGGGTTAATACGTTGATGGTATTGTCCCAATTTCTTTTCAAAAGTCTTTGGGTAAAAATTGCTGAGAAACCTCCTTGAGATTTGTTTTTACAATATATGTGGTTTATAGGTCAGGAGACAGATATAGGGTCCCCCTTTAGATGTTACTGTGTGTGTACGTCAGACCCACGATTGGGAATCAAACCTAGCTCGGGGGAACCAATTGAACTCCTGTCTCGGTGTGACATCACAATTCGTAGTGAACTGCTTCTCAACTGAACTGAAGATGAACAAGCAAACGGAACTGGCGTGGACTCACCTGCATCCCTTCCTTAAAGTACAGCTGATGGTGAAAATCACTGCATTCTCTGGTGATTTTTTACTTTAAACAGCATTCAGCTATATGGTATAGGCTGCTATATGGTATAGGCTGCTTGTGTACGGTGATTGAAAAACAGTAAAGTTATGTACCATTCACAGCCCATCCTCGTTATGACGAGTAAGACCCATGGGAAAAACTGACAAATAGCAGTGGGGTATTACAAAGAGAGTATTACAAAATTAAATAAATAAATAAATTGGTAATAAATACATGGATTCTGATTTTGAGTGTGGCAGTTAATTCTAGACTTAAATCAAATTTTATAAAGAAAATATATATATATATATTTTTTTTTTCTACAATACTGTGTGAACTTGCTGCCTTTTCCTCTTAGAAACACATCAGTGGCTGTCAAGTTTCGTTGGCTACTGGACTAAGCCACATAAGGACTAAGCCACACAGCTTGTTTTAAATTAGAATGCTTTGAAAGTCGCTGATTTTTTGTTGCCAGGTCCATCAAATATAAGCCATTTGTTTTGATCTTTTAAAATGTCTCCAATTGTCCTTTCTCTAGCAGTCATGCTCCACTCTGTCGAAAACATGCTAGTAATTTCTTGGTTTCTTATTTTCCAGTGCATTTTTGCAGATTTGTTTCTTTTACTCTGGTTAAAATTTGACCGGGATGTTACCGTTTTGTACAGCCGCTTGTTTTTCTTGGACGCTAGACTGAATGTGCTTAGTGTGAAACAGCGTTAGCCATGGAGTTAACCCCGCATAATCCGGAAACTAGCCAACGTTAGGTACATCTTTCGTGTTCTAGCTAAGTAACTAGTTGAAAAAAAAGGTTTTTTAACGCCTTTCAGGGGCAGAGGACTTCTTATTTTGTAACATTGCGTTAGCAACACGGCAATGTTTTTGCTATTGTGTGTGGATATATTCTGATAAATTTATGCTATGCTCTATTTACTGCTGCTATTTTAACTGCAAATAAATTGGGTGTATCCCTTGTTTGGTGATTTGTTGCACGTTAAATGCATTTAGTTTAGAATGTTTTAACAATATTATTATATTGCAATTTTATTTAATGTTGTGATAACGATATTTCTCACGATATTTTATTAAAAACTTCGCGTGCATGTTCTATTAATCAGTCTTACTCTGTATTAGCTTCTGTATCCAAAATATGTATACAATTTAAAAAAAAAGTTTATTCATATAAGTTACGTCATTCGGAAGAATACAATCTGTTCTACCTTATATGTAAATTTCAGGAAGGAGCCATTTACTACGACACATATGCAAGGAACATGTGAAGTCTGAGCTTGGAACGTTCAAAAAATCCCATTCATTTCAATGGATTTTTTTGTAGCTAGGACGCTAGTACCCTTTATCCTCAAATATTAAAAATATGTATTTCACAAATGCCACATATTATACCTTATTGAAAAGAAGACAAATTAATCTTTAATTTAAGATCAGTTTGGTTTGGGCGCCACCTTCCCCTCGACAAAATTAAACACACCAAAGATTTTACATCGAATTTAGACAATTATCTCCAATATCCTTGCACCCACATTTTTGGATATGCCAAAGCACCACGGTCTACTGTATTATTTTTAAGCTAGCAGTTCGATGATAGTTATTAGGAAAAGAGGGAGAGGCGATTTTTCTCGGTGTCAATGCGTGAGATATAATGCTGCTTCTCAGAACACGCACCGTGAACGTTCCATTCAATTAGTTTGCTGTTGCTTTGCGCTAGAGTTCCAGCGATTCCGGAGTTATTTGGACCGAACCCGAAGGCATAGCGTTCTATTGTCCATCCAAGTAATAACCTCTCGTTAAACTGCTAATTCATAAATTGTTTAACTGCAATTGTGTGTTGCAAACAACACCTATTTGCAAACAAATTATGGGGGGCTAATTAATTTAATTCTTCAAAGGAATGCCTCTATTTTGGCATTCTTGTTGTTGCTCTCGAACTAGATCCAACCAGAACGTTTTCTTATTCTACGCTGATTTTGACAAAATTTTAATTTTGAAGTAGCTTGCTGACTAACCGACCTTCACCGCAATTCCCTGTGGCTTGATTAAACATTGGCAAGGAACAGTGGACCGGAGTTCATCTCAAAGTTGTCCGATGGGGTTGAGGTCAGAGCTCTGTGCAAGCCAGTGAAGTTCATCCTCACCAATCTCCACGGACCGTTTATGTAAGGACCCTGCTTGCTGCACTGGGGCACAGTCATGCTGAAACTGGAAAAGGCCTTCCCCAAACTGTTGCCACAAGGTTCGAAGCACAGAATTGTTACGAATGGATGCTGTAGCTTTAAGATTTCCATTCACTGGAACTAAGGGGCCTAGCCTGAACCCTGAACAACAGCCCAGACAGCCCCAGATTATTCCTCCTCGGCCAAACTTTACAGTTGGCACTATGCATTTTGGCAGGTATCTTTTCCTGGCATCCGCTAAGCCCAGAACCTGACTTCCGGGGGGTGAAGCTTGATTAATCGCTTCAGAGAATGCATTTCCACTGCTCCAGAGCCCAATGGCGGCAGGCTTTCCACCGCACACTGGGCATCTAGCGAGATGACTGAGGTTTGTGTGGCTGCTCAGCTGTGGAAACCCGTTTCACGAAGCTCCCAAGACAGGTTTTGCTTCCAGAGGCAGTTTGGAGCTCCGTAGCGAGTGTTGCGACCGAGGACAGTCTATTTTTACACGCTATTCTGTGGTCCTGTTCCGTTAGCTTGTGTGGCCTACCACCTCAACGCTGAGCTGTTGTTGCGCCTTGATTTTTCCACGTCACAATAACACCACACCGTTGACCGGAGCATAGTTTTGATGATGTGGTGTACTAGACTGGGGACTGAGGCTAGGCCGTGCTTCTCCAAGCTCTTGATTATTGATTAATCATACCCATTAAGTGACTGATTGCCTCTGTCATGTGTTAGATTAAGTGTGGCAGGGTGAATCGTTAACACGTTGACTGATTAATAGAGCCATAGACTTAAGAGAAATGTAACATATCAAGGTCCTCTTTTAAAATTTCAAATTTTAGAATTCCACCCTTTAATTTATGTTACGGGTTCTTCCACTTCCACAAGGTTTTTGCCGTGTTTTTGTATTCCACCCTTTAATTTATGTTACGGGTTCTTCCACTTCCACAAGGTTTTTGCCGTATTTTTGTATTCCACCCTTTCATTTATGTTACGGGTTCTTCCACTTCCACAAGGTTTTTGCCGTAAACATAGTTTTATTTGGAAGATGTATTCTGTGCTATTTTCAGTGTTCACATTCATGGCTACAACTGTTGCTGAGAGGTTTCTGTGAATAAGGCTTTCCTTTCATCACTAACACTAAAATCCATCCCTATGGAGTTAATCAGGCTATATTCACTAATGATACGAGGGTTAACGCTATTGATTCTTATTGTTATTCTACGTACCGTGATCATTTAACCGTTGTAACGACTATATGATTTTTCCAAATTTTTATTTATTTCAGAAAATAACATCAAACAAGTTTTAAACATTATTTCTGAATTTCTTGGTAAATTCTGACATCAGTCAAATTATACTTTTGTACAATTAAGTCATCACAAAGGGCTGAACAGGTCGCATTTTCCTAAGGGATTAAACAAAAAAACCCCAAAAAACCTGATAATATGATTCCCTGTCGATGGGGTGGGGGTTGGGGTACTGATAATGTGATTTCCTGTTGATGGGGTTGGGGTACTGATAATGTGATTTCCTGTTGATGGGGTGGGGGTACTGATAATGTGATTCCCGGTTGATGGTTCAACAGCTTCAGGACCTTGTGAAATACTGGAGAAATACTGGCCCACTGTCTGTTCTTGATTTTTACCGTTTGTTACTTCACTGGAGATGAACCTCTCATCGGCTCGGCCACAGCTTATCCCACCCATGCCTGGGAGGGAGAATTACTCTGAATTTTAATAAAACACCAAAAACCACAAGGATATTTAGACTGCTCAGCCATAGAGAAAGACTTGAGCTTGGCAAGTTTTTATGAATTTCCCAGATTTTCTTAGATAAATTTGAAAACATAGAAAACGGTCTTATACTTGTAATTTATTGATGGGGCCCACATGTTTGACTGCCTTTGCTATTCTTGTGAGTCATATTTCTGCTAATACAGCCGTAATATGTAAATGTGTATCATTAGCATTGACAGTTTACTCACAGGATTTGACTGATGAGCAATTGAAGTCAACAATAAAAAAGTTCAGCTGAATGTGAAGTAATGACCAAAACAATGTCTGGAATAATTAAAATGGGACCAGCCAAAGAAAGAGGAATTGCCCAGATCATCAAGACTGTATGGGACCTTTTTGAGTGTGTTACTATTGGCCCAAGTAACACAAAACGGTTGTCATGGAGGTTTTGTGGGAGAAACGGTGGATCTGGACCTAGTCCTGGTCTTTTTGTTTCTGGGCAGAGTTGTTTTCGCGGTCTCACTGGTGTACTCCTTGGATGTTTGGCTCATTGTTGAAATGCAATCAAGGTGAATGAGGAGGACACACAGCTCTCTGCCCCTGGGAGATGGGACAAGTTGTGTGAGCTATTTTAAGGAAAAAAACCCAGTGTGCAGTCACCGCTTGGAGAGGAGGCTTTTGGAACATCTGGCAGCACCAGGTCCTTCAGTGCTGAACCGCTGCCTCCCACTATTTTCCGGTGCTCTGTCCTCTTCCTTCGAAAAGGAACGGAACAGAACAAACAGTCTGATGACTCCATCTCAGTGTGTCAGAAGGTTTTTAAGGGGGACAAAAAGAGGGCCCTACGGACCACAAGGTGACCACATTAGAGTTATCACCCCTAAGTATTTGGTGCTGCTGGTGCGGAGGGCCACAGACGTTTCTGCCTGCCATGCTCGGTGTTTTGGATGACAAGCCGATGCCAGAGGCTGACCCTTCATCGTGATTTTTGGTGGGAGCTCCATTTGTGCTGGCAGACCCAGACCTCAGACCCTGCTGTTGCATCTTCTAGCATCTTCTAGTGATTCCCAATGCAGGGTGCATGATGCGCCCTGACCTCGATTGACCTTGGGGGGTTGACTCGTCTATTTTATCCATGCCTAACTTGGATATATTTCAAAATATTATGTTGTCTCTTTCTACGATTTCCTTGCCCTGGCTTGATCGCAGGCCCTGTTGCTACGGTTCCTCCTAGGTACTGCAGTAGGCTGCACGTCTATGGTTGGTTCCATGTGCCGGGCAGATCTCAATAAACATAATTCTGACAGAAATTAACTAGGGTTAGGCACTATAAAATTGGTCTACAAGCTAGTTGGTGAAGATAGATATTATGTTAGTTATGTTAGCCAGAGGCCCAGGGTGCCTTTACTAGGGACTATTTAGAATACTGGTGTGTGGGTCCTCACCACAGTAAAGACCGGTTTATCAGTTCAGTTCTCCAGTATTCTCCAACGTGGTTCAGACGTGGGTTTCAGATTCTCAGAACTGCCGTCCTCTGAGATCTAGGCTCCTTGAGCAAAGGCGCCGTTCTTATGGTTCTGCCCTCTGACTGGTTTGATTCAAAGTGCTTTTTTCCTGACTACTTCCAGAACAACATATTGACCTAACCCTGCAATTAAAATACACTTCTGAAGCCTATCAGTTGACCTTTGTCAAAACGTATCAAACGAATAAAGAATAACATATGTTCTTAGGAAACCCTAAGGAAGCTGGAAAAGCATTTAAGTAGAACTATTATTTATGTAATAATGTGTGAAATATTTACGCTTTAGCTAGATCGCTGACCTTGACCCCAACATTGGCTTGTTTCCTGTTCAGTTGAACTTGATTTTCAGCTGCGCCCTCATACTGACCAGCTTGCAATAAAAATCTAACCTTGTAGCGGCAAAGGCTGTACTTTTTTGCCGTCCTGAGTGGGTGATGAAAATGTTGCATCACAGTAAACCGAAAATCCTGACCTTACATTGTAAGCTATTTAATTATGTATGATTAGCTAGTGACTAGCTTTACGGAAAAAGCTGAGAACAGAGACACTCTTCGATATTTTCCAAGGTACTCTCAACTTTCAATTGCCCAAGCTCAGCCCCAAGGGTGCCTTTGATAGATAATTGCAACTGTGGATTTAAGATGCAAGTCTTGGGCGAGGTAGCAGTTCCCTCTCTGGAGACACCATTTATTGTGGGTGCAGTAAAGCTTATTCTATTCAGACTCCATTTTTATTCTGAAATCAGTTCATTCTTGAATGGTGGTAGGATCAATTTCATGACTCATATTTAATATTTAAATTCAATCAACACCTGTTAAAAATATAAAACAATTTATTAAAAGGGGGGGGGAGGGGTTCACAAACCATAGGGCAGACAACACACATTGTAATAGCTTGGCCTTTCGTGGCCACACGTGGTGCTGGATATTGGTTCGAACTAAGGAAAAGGTACAACATTGCGTTTACCTATGTTTTAAATAAAGGTTGTGATGAGATCGGCTTATATTGTCATCGGTGTTAGACAGATTGCATGGAGAAGGGTAAAACCGTGCAAAATGAAGAAGTGCACAGCTTCCTAAAACAGAGGAGGTTTAACAGAACAGAACACATGAAACCCTTTTAATTAGCGATAATGTGAAAAAGGTTTAGACACCAAAGTTATCACAAAGCGAATGGCTTTCTAAATCAAGTTTCTAATTAACACAAACATTATGCAGGAGAAGTATTCACACACAGTTCAAAGTTTGCGTATCTAACAATTTACTTAGTGAACTATGTTATAACAATAAAAGGCCATAACAAACGGGTTGTCCGTGCTTTAAAGGATTTTATTTAGTATGAATATGATATCGCAAACGATCTTGTGGTTTTATTAAATATTATCTCGGCTCATCTGTGTTAATCCTGCCACTATACACAGGGAGGTTGAGGAAGGTCCCCACAAATCCAATTGCTTTTGAGACACCCATCATTTTAAACTCTGCAGACAAACGGCCCGCATCGCAGGTAAAATTGGAAAGCTGGCAGGAGACACCGGTTTGCAATTATCCCTACAAGTTATTGTTTTACCTGTAATTATTTATCATTTTCAAGCTTTTCACTTAACTGTCATGTTAAAATTAGCTCTTGTGAATTTATTTTTTTCCCCGTAAATATTTATGTAGTCAATGTCTATTCCGTTTACACACACAGTACACCAGATTTTTTAAATTAAATTTGGGATGTGAAATTTATTTTTGTTTTCGTCTTCCCAATTTGGAAGCGGCAGTTGTGCTAATGCCTCCCAGCTGGTTAAGAGGAATCCTATCACTGCACAGAGGAAGGGTGAGGAAGAACGCCTGTCTTAACCGGCACTGCGAGGGGAGATACACACAAATTTACAGGTTGCTGCAGTGTCACTGCAATGGGGTGACGTGTTATACACGGGTTAGTTGGATTGCCTTTGGTCAGTCCAAACAGGCATGGATCATTACCAGTAGATGGCAGCATTTTTTTCTGTTTTCTAAACTTCCGAACCTTTAAAAATGTATTGTAAGAGTAAGAGTATTGTGACTCTTGAGTTTATATTTTGTCCTGTTGGCTGTCAGACAGCAGTTGGCCCAGGATGGCCCGTGTGGTGTACATTGCTTTCAGGTTGTCCTGTTGGCTGTCAGACAGCAGTTGGCCCAGGATGGCCCGTGTGGTGTACATTGCTTTCAGGTTGTCCTGTTG
>JAOYSI010003336.1:0-15238 GCA_025775065.1 Hiodon alosoides
CCCCCCATACTGGTGGCCCCGCATAGATTCAACCACAAAACTAGCTGTTGGCCAGGACGTTGCAACGTTTTCCTGATTCATAATACCTCGACATTTAACTGTGCCTTTTCCCCCGACCTGTGCCAGGACTGGTATTTTAAGAATGAACGCCTATTCAACTTTCTGCTTAAATTTTAAAAAATGCTTGGCGACTAGGAAAACAGCAAAGCGTTTACCAGGCATGAGGTCACGCCCCATTTTTGGCTAAGCACAGAATCTCGGTTGTTAAGAGCCCTGGATGGGAACGGGAAGGCGAGAGGGGGGAGATTGTGGAAGACCTTCTCCTTACAGAGAATTCTGGGTGGATTTTGTGTTTCTGCTGCTGGGCATTACAGAGATAACACTGTGTTTGTTGAGTCCGACTATTGCAGAGCACTCGAAGGCAGCATAAAACTGAGCAGTTACTTCAAGCTCACAATATTTGCTCAGTGAATAAAAAAAGGAAACCCTTGGGGGAAGTCCCAGTGTGAAGCGAGACACTCCTGAGTCTCAACCCGTCTGCATGTGTCTACACAGTAATTGGGCCTGGGAATTTTCATCAGCTCTTGTTTTGAACCAGAGACAATGTAACAGATGGACACTGGGAGGGGAAAATATAAAAAAAACACAAGAAACCAAAAAAACCAAAACAAACAAAAACAACTGCACCCCCATCAGGGCCATCATTGACCCCCCCCCCCCCCTTATCTTTCACTGCCTGGCCACATGCAGCCTTGAACCAAACTCTAGTGTTCCTTCATTAAAGCTGCTATCAAATCGAAATCTTGCTCTTTTCAAGGAAAATACCTTAATCTGCTATAAAGCCCCATTAGGCTGCGTCTGACCTATAAAGACACTGCCCGGTTTGTATGGTATAAGCCCAAGGACCTCACCATTGAGGATTAAATAAGAATGAATGAAGGGGGGGACTCCTTAGTATTTTCTTTGGTTTCTTATGTTTCGTGTTGTAATTTTCTGTTGTCATTATTTTATGTATTTCGTCATTCCGAAGTATCTATGTAGATTTTTTTAAACGCTGTTTTGGATGGAATGGCTTTGACTTTATTATTTAAATTTGGAAATACACTCTTACATGTATATGACGTTAATGGGGGTTTAAAACGTATTTGTATCCTAACACATTTTCACGGACGTTTACATGCTTGTGAAATTACCATGGGTTGGGTGTGTGATGAAGAGTTGACACTGCTTATTATGCTCATCATTGTCTTGTGGATCAAGCAGGACATCTCGTTTTGGTACAATCTCCTGGCACAATTGTGTTTCACCCACTTGATAAAATGGGAGCCAGCACCTACGTGGCCAGGGATTCCAAACTTCAACAGATGTCTCTCTAGTCCCCAGCCCAGACATCATCCACGGTTTAGAGACGGCCGGCCCATCGATAAGCAGCATGCATGACTAGTGGCTTTGTAATTGGTATATAAGGTATCGCATCAGCGTTAGATTCCAATACTGCCTTGCACTATTAAAACTCATTTGAGATGCGTGATCTGAGGCATGCGGCGATATGGATTTACTGATACAACGGACAACGGAGTCTCCAATGCCACAAGACAGTGAGATTCCATGTGTCACGACTACATGAAAAATTACTGTGTCTCAGACTGGATTTTTCATACGCTAAAGAGTTTGCCGAGGACCGGCTATTTTTTTTTTTGGATGGCATAGTCTTGTTACAAATCCTTCATTTACACACACGCGCTCAAAAACCAATGAGTCATCTATTTTTCTCTCAGACATAAACACTGTGAGTACCTCTCCCTTTGCAAGAGCCTGTGTGTGTGTGTGTGTGTGTGTGTGTGTGTGTGTGTGTGTGTGTGTGTGTGTGTGTTATTTCAGCAGCAGCTGTCAAATAGGTATAATTCATCCCTACACCATAAAGTTGTGCAACCTTTTCTTCCTGCAAGACCTACATTTCACTTTCCACCATGCCTGGTCTTCTTTGGTGTCAAGGGGGGAGAGTGGAACTGATGTTGATGGCTACGGTGTGGACAAGAGCAGGCTGCCTGGAGTAACCACTGCAGAAGGCTTGATCGTTACATCTTTGGAAGAAGGAGCACCAGCTACACTACATGGACTGCAGGATGTCTGCCTCTATATTTAAAAATATGCCCTTGCCCATGAGGACTAACCCTGCCCCCCTTTTTCATACTGAGAAAATTCAATTGGATCAAAGAGCAAGAATCAAAAAATCTTTCTCATTGGATTTTGTTGAAATATTTATAGGTTGGGGTTGACTGACTAAATTGAATATCTGTACTGATCTCACTAGCTTGTTTAACTGGTGCTTAGGAAAATATGTTTCCTTGGTGATAACCTTTTCTGTTCCATCCTGACTTCATTGAAATGCACGGAGATTTAAAAAAGATATGTCACAGTCAGCAGCCGCGGCACTGAAAATTTCCTTCCACCTGTACGCAGCCTAGGTTCTGGGGTTGATCATCCTGTTTGCTGTGAAAATACATGAAATATACGGTTATGTCATTTCCATTACAAATCATTTAATAATGGCAATTACCTCAGATAATCTTTTGGTTAAAAATAAAAAACCTAAAACCAAAGATTAATTACAGAGAGCCAAGGTAATTTATTAGGTCTATTTTTATTTGGTCTTTTAGTAAACTAATTTATCAATGTGCTCTTTGTGTGTCTTAATTTTGGAATAATTCACAAAAGGTTGCAATTGGGGGCTGAAGGTTCACGAAGCATGGCAGACTACACATGCAATAGTAAACACTCGTGTATAACCCTGAAGCCCTTTACTTGGTCTCGTTTAAGTAAAAATGTTAGGTTATTATACTCCTAGATCTGTTTTCTATTCAATCATGACCTTGTTAAGTACTCGTCTGAAACAAAATTCAGTGAATGTGCCTGACTTACCAAGCTAAATAAATAAATAGGTAAATAAAAACTCTTTCAACATCGAAGGCTTCATATTTCAAGCTTATAGCTGCTAAAAGGGAGTTCTAAGAAAATCAATTTTCCAAAACTCTGTTCAGCACCAGAGGGAGTTTGGTGCAACTAAGCAATTTCAAAAATATGTCCAAGGGCACCGTCGGTTTTTGATACATGACAAGGTTCCACCCTCCCCGTTCTCAATTTTAATCTAAGCCAGCAGCCATTTTGATTCCATAGAATTCACCCTTTTTCTCACTATTGTGGAAACGTTATTTGTGACGGACTGGTGGGGATCTCATTAAGCAGAGCTATGCTTTTGCATAATGTAGAAATGCATGTACATACATTTGGTACATATTTTGTTTCCATTTGTTTTGCGGTCCAAAACCCCCTAGAAATGGGTGTTCCTTCGCAGTCATACCTTCTTACCGTAGTTTGTCCACATATTCTACCCTCTGAGGAGCAGTGGGTCACGTGGCTGAAATAAATGTTTTTTGTCCAATATTTGGAATTAAGTAAAAAGCGTCAGACCTCTGGCTGTGCCCTGTCTCTAATAGCATGGGGGGGGGGGGAGGTTTTTCATTTCAGTGCTAATTTTTCATTTATTAATGACTTTATTTTTTATTGTACCACTGAGGAATTGAGTTCCAGCCCCAGTCGAAACTGTTGCTCACAACCTCAGTACCCAGAACCTCATCTGTCAGCTTCCATTAAGCACCACATACTGAATCAAGATGGAAGTGATAAGAACAAATGGAAGAAAAATAAACTCTTGGCACCTGTGATTGATGCTGGTTGTCCATTAGGCACCAAAACCTTTTAGAGAGCCTGAGAAAACACATTTTGGGTAGAATTCTATGAAATCCCCATTGCTTCTGACAGCCATTTATATTTTACTGACTTCAGAAAAGTCTTAAGAAAAGTTTTATAAGGTTTCATGGGGGCCATATGTAAAATTGTCTGGTTCCTTGAAATAAGTTTCTCTGACCATTTGAAAAATAAGATGCTGGTTTTGTAAACTGCTGACCTTTTATCTGCTGCTGCGACTGTCTCCGCCCGTGTGCAGGAAGGATTGATGTGTGTATATAAATTGTAAATATCAATATGCCTCTCCATGTGGTTATCAAACATATCTGCTATTAAATAAAGTCATCCTAAATCTTTATTGTTAGGCAATAACCGTCTTATAATGGAACGGCGCATCAGACCCAATGGTAAAGATCAGTTTGAAGTATAAATGTCATTTAGGAGAAAAACCTTCTGCTCACAGTCTTGATTTATGTGCAAAAACTTGATGGTGAATATGATGATTTCTGCTACAAGTGCCACATCTGCAAATGACTACGGGTTCCCACCAAGAGGCAAATTCCCTGAGCCCCTCAAACAGTTGTCTGGAAGTTATAAATCTATTTCTCTTTCTACCTATGTGGCATTGTAAATGCATTTTCCCAAGTGAACTGCAGTTGAACTGGAAAAGAATTGTAGCTGTAAATAAAGAGACCTCTGTCTTGCAATACATGTGGTGTAAGCTAGTATTGTCTTAACACGGCACATCAGGCTGGGTTCGGTTATCAATACGCTTATGATGATGAGCTTGGGTTCGATGTGGTGACTGGGGGTTTAATCCGTTCTTTTGACAGGAATGCACGAGTCCAAGACTATTGTAAGCTCCAGTCCTGCTCAATTATAATTGCCCCCACACGGAGCTGACCCTGAGCTCACATGAGAGCCCCCGCCCTGCATGTGGAAGGAACGGTCTCTAGAGGTCACTGCAGTTCTGTATGTGTAGAGAACGGTCTCCAGGGGTCACTGCTGTTCTGTGTGTGTGTGTGTGTGTGTGTGTGTGTGTGTGTGTGTGTGTGTGTGTGTGTGTGTGTGTGTGGAGAAAACGGCCTCTAGGGGTCACTGCAGTTCTGAATCCATTATTCTTTGGTTTAAATCGATTTTCACAAAAGTACCCCCATTTTTAAAATTACACGGTTTCAGATTTTTTTAAATCTCACATGGACTTTTTTTTATTTGACTTGGTTTGCTAATGTGAAATCGCAAATTATATGGGCTAGTAAAGAGGGAAGCCGCCAAATTTACCGACAGACAACTAGCTATATTATTTTGGCGCGTGCCAGAAAGAAAATGAGAAAAAGGTCTATTAGTATACGCTATATATAATGTCTGAGTTTAGTAAATTGGCTAGATTTCATATCAAATTTAACAGTTGTTGAATTTTTTAACAACAATTTACTTCATAGTTTGTTTGCTGTTTCTTTTATTTTAATTTTTTTATTGTTCGCACGAAAACTTTACCTTTATAATATTAATTGTTATTATATATGTTGTTATAGACAATGTTAGCTGGCAAACTATTTTTAAAAGTAGGTTGCCACTGGTACGGACACATTTTAAAGTCATTTGTACCATAATAGTGAATACCATGGATTACTTTTACGGGTTATGATGACTACCACCCTCCAGTGTTTTTCCAAAGGTAGGCGGACGTTACTTTTTGTCAACATTGTTGTTTGTCAGCAATAGCTTTCTGGTTGAAATGTAATGTTACCGTTTAAATTAATTGTGGTATGTTGGAAAGTTTATGATTACTATGCACGAATGTTACCTTTACCTATATAAAACAATAATTAAAAAAAACAGAATCTATGGCTAATCGTTTTAAGGATGGATAGTCACCAAACTGGGGGGAAATTTGTGTTTGTCATATGTCCCACCAGTTGAGCTCCATAGCCTGTTAATGCATACAAAATAAGTTATTGGTGCCATGAATGTACTCTGAAAACATTAGAACATAAACCATAATAATGATATCAAACGTGAATGTTAGCCTGTGTTGTTCATTTCACAAGATAGGCTAACATTAATTAATTTTGGTATTTTAGACCTATTAAATTCCTATTAAAAATGTTTTATCTCCCATCTCTACAGTTCTCCATTATCCCCCATTCATCATATTTTATAGCTGTTTTGAGAAAGATAAGTGAGTATATGGACAAACATTTCTAAACCAAACCTACATTATCTCCCTTCACATAATATATTAGCATAGCAGATTCCCTTAGTGATTAAAATTTTTTTTAAATGTCACACTTTGCAGAAAGTCATCTGGGATATTTTATCAAAATGACAAGGGTCATGTACTCTACTTAAGTGCACTCCTGGGATGTGAACCTGTAACCTTCTGATCAGATATCCAATTTCTTAACCTGGGCCTTGTATTTAGAAATGACTCTAAGATCCTATTTATATTTCAGAGGCCAAATGTAACATAATAAAACTGGATCGCATTAGCAGTACATATTATGATCTGTGAGGGGGACATTTGGAACAATTTTCTAGAGAAACCAATAATGGATACTAAGGTATGATTACTAACAAACATTTCCCCTTTTTAAATGCAAAGTCAGTAAGATCAATGCCATGAAAAATAATTAATAATTAATTGGTTGCATTATTACAAAGATACTGTATCAGCCCCAAAGATGTTGGTTTCAGTACAATTTCCACACGCAGATCAATCGAAACACTGAGCTTTCAGTAGAAACGGGGTAATAAAACACATAATTAACGCGACCTGGAGATTTACCGTTTGTTCGGCAGAAAACTCCCAGTGGCGAAGAGTGGGACCTTTATTTCAGGGCAGTTCTGAGTGAGCGTACATCACCCTCAAGGCCTCCTTCCTTTCTCCGTTTTTTTCACCCTCCTTCAGGGCTGTGGTTTGCGTAATGAGTCTTATGCAGAAGTAGGTGTTTCAGGAGATGCATCATGACTGGTGGCCACTTAATACACCACTAACTTATCCCCTCTCCCCCCCGTCATTGTTTTTTTTTAAACCAGGTGATTTGCAGTAAGCCTGTGGAATGGACAAGCTTTGCCCTTTGAGATGAGGCGATGATCAAGGTAGAGGCTGAATATTTGAGGTAAAGTGGAGACAAGAGATGGGAGCACCATGGGGCAGTATTTAAATGACAAAAAATGTAGGGTGGTCTGCCCAGGGTCAAAGATGGTAAAAACACCTTTAACAGACACGAAGAGAAACGGAGGCGAGGCGCAGTGCGCCGCGTAAAAGTAGGCGACGATTGAGCCCTTGTCACAGCCGGGACACTGTGTGTGTGTGGGGGCGGATCACAGGAGGGCCATAGGAAATGCCAGGGGTTGCTGCTCAACATCCATCCTGCCACATCAAGCCAGCTTTTCACTGGCACCTTTTGGCCCTCCACGGAGCTCATAATTATCTTTGACAAAATTCATTAGCGGAGACGTCGTCGGGACATGGACGGGCCAGACATTCTGTGGAGAAAGACATGCCCGAGAACATTACATGCCCTTCGGCACAGAATGTAATGAAGTGTGCACATTGGCCCTATCTGTCTCCTGAACTCTTAGCTGCCATCATGCAGACTTTGTTTTATAAACACTTACGCGATGTTGGCTCGTTATTTTTGTGTGTGTGTGTGAGGTAGTTTTTGTTGGGGGGGGTATTTAATCATACGTCCATACCTCACACAACCTCGTTGTTCTTTCAGCCCAGTTAACTCCTGTTCTGAGATGAAGTGATGAAAAAAGCAACCCTCTTGTGTAGTTTGATGCATTATGTGCATAAATATTTTGGTCCCTGGGGAGAGCTTCATCTGGCTTTAAATGCACTGCCCGGACCATTAAGGCTCCTGTAGAATGATGGACTGTTTAGGGTCCTGGCAGAAGAAAGCCTGTCAGCTGTGCAGATATGCTTGCTTTCCTCTGGGTCTGGGTTCTGTCCATTCTGATCACCACTGTAGGCCATTCTACATCTGCAGCAGAACTGTCCCCCTACGGTAGCCGTGAAGGCGACCTTTCGGCCTTAAATACCACACCACTCTGCAGCCAAGACAGTCAGTTTACATAGCGGCAGGTTGGACTTCTTACTTTTTCTTGTTTGTTTTACTGCCCTCTTACCTTTATACTGAGGATTGCATAAAATGGGTTTGTAGTTGTGCAAGCCAACACGGAGAAACTGTGGGCAAGAGAGATCAAGTGTCAATATAAAATGCTTGTTTTATTCATGCCTTGCAAGAAGGACTTTACGGAAAAGACTTTAGAATCTATAATATCTGTTCATAAAATTCAAGGCCTGCAGAGACCGGCTCTAGGGGAGCTCGGTGATTTTCTAAGCCCTGTGCTGAATTCTCGAAAGGCCCTTTAGTCTTCTCTCAGCAGTCCAGAGGCTAATGTTAGAAGGCAGATCCTAATTGCAGGGAAGCCGCGATGAAAGGTTTTGCGTATTCCGCACCATTATTCCTGGCACCCTCAGGTATTGTGTTTCTGCGTTAATCCTGTTCCGCGAGCATCATTACCTTCAATAATGCTTGGCAGCCTTTATCAGCAACTTCAGCTCCAGTTTAACATTGTCTACGTTACGTGCCCTGAACATCTCCAAGTTTAAACGGGGAGTTCTGTTTGCAAGAAAGCATGCTTATCATTTACAATAGGTGTTAGATTTACCAGGGAGACATAGAAATAGATGCAAATGTACGTACATTGGCTTACAATTGTTTTATATTGCAGTGTTTATATTGAGAGAATACTAGAAGTAACACAATACCAGGTCCATACAACAGATTTGCAAATCTGGGTGAAACCAGGTTTTCATTAAATATTAATACTCTTAAATTGTTTTCTATGATATTCACAATGGTGCCCAGCAGTAAAATTTTAATCAGGATTCACGATACGATTCGAAAGTATTATATTTAGGGAGATTTGTGAAACATATCTTGCCTGCGTGACAGATTGCATAGCAATATTAATCCTGATGGATAATGTCGAATAGCAGTCAGGTGATCTTCGGTGAAGGAAAACCAGGTAAAGTATTTTAGGTGATGCTCAAAATTTCGGGTATTTCAATTGCTCCAATGCTTTCCAAACTTTATATTTGCCATACAAAATTAGGCAAAGCTTTGAAGGTACCCGCACCGGACTGCGCTTAGACTTATTTTTGAATGGTTGTTAAACGAGTATATTATGAACATTCGAATAATTTCGGTGAGAAACAAATAAGTTTCGAAAATAATCTTCAATAATCAAACAATATTCTTATGTACAGTAGACGTTTTTTTTTTATGTATTTTTTAGTCAAATAGTTTTAGTTTGTTTAAAATTAAACAACGTTGGCAGTTCACGAATTTTCGGCTATCAATACATTTTAACAAGAAGTTTGTTGTTTCGTACAACCAGCAAAATTACATTAGCCTTCTGTCGACATGGTTTAAAAAAACAAGAACAGGAAAATGTATAACCTAGCGCTCATAACTTATGTAAAACGATGTTCGACCGTTATCATTACCGTTATTAATATTGTTTAGTATAATTATGTGCACCCCGCCCAGACAAAGCGAAGTTGATTTCTCCACCCTCTGCGCTGCCCACGATACTGTGGAAACGCAGTTTGATGGCGCTTTCAATTATACCATAATTATATAATAACGAGACATTGGCCCCTCTTCTTCTCCGACTTAATTAATGTTCTTGCCTGACTTATAACCCGCTGACAATGCTCCATGTTTTACATGAAGTCAAGTCTAAAAGATAAACGTCGCTCAAGGGAAATGTTTTTATTCGCCATCTTAACGTTAAAATCTTAGAAATACATTTTTAAAATATGGGTATATAGCAGTTTGTGTTGAAAAATTTGTTAGTTCGCAAATTTTGTAGAATTAAAAAAATGCTTTTTTTTTCCCCGGACGAAGCAGTATCTTCCCTGGTTACATTTCAAGGGAGGATAGAGACTACTACGTAATACCCCTACGTGTAGGCCTAAAACTCACTGGAGACATAGTTAAATAAACATTTAATAAATTGTGAATGGTTTACAAAGAACACAATAAATATGTTAACACTGTCTAATAAATAGCAGGTTACCCGCACCCGTACTTTGCATTGCAAAGTCTTGCGTTAATGTTTGCGTCCAAAGTTACAGGAAAACGTCTGTCCAGAACATCACGTAGTTCTCAGATGTGCGTCCCCCTGAAGCTTAGTTTATCTTCGTCTCTTTTAGACAAGTTATGTAAAATCCTCAAGGTTACCTGACTGATAATCCACAAACCTTACCAAATGTAAAAGGTTCACAATTTAGTACAGGTTTTTACATTAGAATGTAAACAATGTGACAATCAATGTATCTGTTAATGGAAGGAATATTTTACATTAAAACCAAAGCATTATAACCTATAAAATATATAGTAAGTAATAAGTAATTCATATTTGTAAATTAATACATTTGTGTTTGTGGCTGTGTGTGAGAAAGAGAAAGGTTGTGTGTGTATGTGGGAGAGATGGAGGGAAGCTGTGTTTGTTAGTGACAGAAAAATAGTGTGGGTGTGTGCCAGAGGGAGAGGGGGGCCTTAAGGTCAATAGCTGCCTCACCTCTTCATCACAGGTCTAAATGCAGTGACCTTGTCCTCCTGGAGGGTGAGATGCATGTCTTGGCGTTCTGAAGTCATTGCCTCTGACTGTTCACCACTGGTAAATCCTAAAAAAAATTATGGTTTATTAAGTGGTATATAGATATAACAATATTTTGCTGATCAACTTTCTCAAAACATTAAAATTATCCATTAATACTTTTGACTTAATAATTATCCGATGTATAACAAAAATAGAGAGAGTAATTAGAAAGTAGATTATGCTGAGACTGACAAGGGTTAGTCTCTTCTGGCTTGGAGTACCTGCAGTGGATGTATATGAGCAGGTGTCGGAGAGCAGAGGGTAAGAAGGAAAGTGTAACTGGAGGGGTTTGTGGGTAAAGGTCGAAGTTCCGTGGACCTTTCTGTGTGACAGCGTGCCCCCGTGGAAGGAGTCCTCTATGTTAGACAGGTTGGTTGTGTCCCGAAGACTTCCAAGTTCCTCCCCCTGTCTGCAGCCAACTGGCTGGAGCTTGGCTGTGAGCAACTGGCAGCCTACGGCGGTAATCTCAGTCCTTGGCTCTCTGTTGTCGGGAGGGCCCAGTAGGAGGCCAGCAGTGGCAGCCGTCTGCGCTAGCGACCAGAGTCTGGATTTCTCTGATGTCCCAAAGTGCGACAGGGGTCCGGCCTCCGTCGGGACCATTGCCGACGACATCTTTGCCCTCGCGGCCCCCAGGGATTCTGAAGCAGGTGTACCAACGCTCTTGTTGTTAGGCGCAGCGGTGTGAATGTTACTGGGAAGGTGAAGCGGGGCGTTGGGATCCCACTTGGAGGGCACGCCAGCAGGAGTTCGCCGGGGCTCCGGTTCTACTCGTGAGCGTTTCTCACTGTCACTTTCCATTCTGACACAGGCGTCATTCACGTCATCCGGATCATTTAGCCGGAGGGACTTCCCTTCACAGTCCGGGGAAGCTACATTAAAAGAAACAGAAATATCACTATAAGAAAAATAAAGCAAACTGTTGGAGGGTTGAAATTATCTGAAGGTGCTCATCTGCTCAATGGATTGTTTTTCAAATGAAAAAGCAGTAATTGTGTTTACGTTTCCTGTTTTCAGTTATGCTTGTAACACATTTAAAAAAAAATATATGAACGTATTATGTATATTAATGTATACTAAATGTTTTTGAAAACATTTTGGGCACAAACAGCAAACAGTCCAATGTTAAACACTGTCAGTGGTCAGTTGATTCATTAATTAAAATGAACTGGTCCTAGAACACAGTAAAAAATGCATACAGGTGACATAAAGCGAGTCGAAGATGACTTTGTTGACACAACCGTGGTCCTTTTTCTCAAAAAGGTCTTCTTTCCTTGTCTCCCCAGCTTTGTTCTTGGCAGACCAGGTCATCTTGTTCTCCTTCTTCAACCTCCTCCTGGCGTTGGCGAACCAGGTGGACACCTGAGTGAGTGTCATTTTGGTGATGATGGCCAGCATGATTTTCTCCCCTTTGGTCGGGTAGGGGTTCTTCCTGTGCTCGAACAGCCACGCTTTGAGCGTGCCAGTAGTCTCCCGGGTGGCGTTTTTCCTCGGGGCCGACCTGCTGAGAATCACACCGCTGTGTCTGCCAGGAGAACATTTTATACATCACTGTTAGCTTCTTATTCCCTTAGACACAGTCAAACCCTGTATGTATTACAGAGCTTTCTCAGCAATGACGGCTTTATCAGGCTAGCATCAGCCTGGCAGCGATGTTTACACTGCAGGTATCAGCAGTAATGACATACATTCACTATAAACTATAAAGATTAAATGGCACTCCCGAATATCAGTTTTTTTTCAGAGAGATTTATAAGCTGCCTGTTAGCGTTGTTGTACATATATCTGTGTTTTAAAAGTCAGGAAATGGGTACCTGTCATATTGATACTGCCCCAGTGAGTGGCCGTAGGGGTAGTAAGTGGCGGATCGAGCAATTCCGGAGGTCAAAGCGACATCCTTGATGTCGTACGTTGGGTTCTAAAAGAGCCAAGGCAACGATGAGACTGGAGCGGAGGAGACTGGTGGGAAAGGTCGTCAGACCTGTTTATAGCGGTTTTCTGTCCGTTTGGCCATGCTTGCGGTGCAGTTAGTCTGAGAAGCTCCTGAGAAGCCCGAACATCTCACCTTTTCATCTATTGCTTATATGCTGGATCTCTTTTGCCCTTCACACAACTGTACTAAACTTTATGCCTGCTATACACATGCATATGTGCTCAATATAGGTATGTTAGGTAAGTCAAGAATATTAAGTTAACAATGCTAATGAAAGAATACATTTATGTTAATGGAGAATAGGCTACTTTTTACAAGGGAAAAAAAATATTTGTAAATCTTTGATTTGTAAACTCCGTGAACCACTAGACCTTTCTTATTATCTACATTCTTATCGTTTTCCTTACCTCAGTTCCAGGTACAAACTACAAACTTAGCAAATTCATAATAATAGAGCACGAAAAAAAAAAAAAAAAACTCACCAGAGTGGAGTGGAGGACGGAAGGCGGACTGTAGGTCAGGTAGCTGGCCAAGCTCTGACTTGCGGTGCCGGCTGCTCCGTAGGGCGGGCTGTACGTTCCGAGAGCCGCGTTGAGTTCCGTACCTGTGCTCGCCAATAAACGGTGCCCGTAGGAAGAACAACAAAACGCAGCTCCGGACTGAGGACCGCTCCAGCCATCAGACACGCCAACCTGGAAATCGAATCGCAGCACTTGAAAGTCATAGTACTGTTTGCGACACGAAAAACTGCACGAAAATAATTTGGGATAAGAATTTAATTCCCGAAGGTAAACTACTTCTGGGTTTAAAAAAAATAAATATAAAAGCACAATATAGAGAAAGTTGTGTAGGCTATACTGCTAATAGCAGAGCCGATTAAATGTTAAAGCACACTCCGAAATGTCGATATAAAGGCACTAGTGATTTGGACTAAATCTTTAGTAACAAAAACTGTTAGACTATTCCTGGTTAATAGTGTTTTAAAATGAATAATGATTGCTGTATTTTCTAGCAATTGCTGAAACAATTAGGAGGCATGATATAAAATGCAACTATGCAACGTATTTCGAATTAGCTCGTCGTGGTGATATGATTATAAAACGAAAACTATTTTGGTACATAGACGGAAGTCTTTAAAAAAATGTATATAACCATATATGACTGGTGATTCGTGGTTTAAAAATATTAACCATTCAATGACATTGTTTTGAAGCTAGGTAACTTTAAGGTTAATAAATTATCTAGTCGAAAGTTATTTTGTATTTAATGGAACATTTAACAAAAAATAAATTTATGCAAGCAATGAATTGAACTTGAATTTAAGAATGTCAACAAAACAAAACAAAACCCCACCAAATTTCCAGTGTGAATAGCCTACCTGTGATGTTGAGCTTTGTGAGTGTCCGAACGGCGAATAAGACATTGTGCCTTCCTGTACCGTTAGCAATGCTCCCCCCATGAACTGTAACCAAATCTGTCAAATGCACCGTCTTTCACCATTTCAACATTCGGCCCTTTACCCCTTAATAATACATGACTGCACTTTTTTTTTACTGAAACCAGATTTACCTCCCCTTCTCTTTGATAAAGTTACGATAATAATGATAATAAAGTTCCAAATGTGTAACAGTAATTGGCCTGACGAGATCTAAAAGGACATGTAATACTATCGAGATATGGGCTTTTCTTGTGCAATCTATAGTTCCTCTTAATGTTCAGCCGTGACGTCATGGTGGTCCTGAAACTGCAGGTCATCGATTATATCACGAAGTATTTTCATTGGAATCCAACGACAAGCTTCCTTAAACCGTGTAGCTCCTGTTCTTACTGCGCTGTGATTTGCTCTCAAACACCTTGATTAAGAGAGACAGCGACATATATTAAATCGACAGTTAAATCTATGTAGTGCCTACATGAGTTCGTGTCATTAGAAAGATACTGTTCAGCTAATGCCAATGAACCGTATCACGTATTTATCGGCATATATTATATGTTTATGTATCTCTGTTATCATCATTTGTTTTTGAGTAAAGCCCGGAGGTTTTTGTTGAAAGCTGCATACTGTTATGCACTTCATGTAATTAACATTTTTGTTAATTAGTTTGAGTAATAGAGAACACTGAATCAACCAGGCTGAAATTGTTTCGACTCGTCGAGACGGTGCAGAATTGGCTTCAGTATTTTGGCTTCATAAATGGACCTAAGCGGGCCAGCCTGACAATAGATGACTGATGATGTCGCTCTCCAAACCAAGTTGGACAATGTCAGTAGCTTGTAAATCAATTAAAACCTGTATTATAAACGTGCATTTGAAGTTAAATGAAATGTACACATGAAACAAAGCAATAATGTCATGTTTAGCAAAAATAAGTTGTCCGCCAGACTCTAATTAGACAGCACTAAGAAATACAACTGGAATTCTTCTTTTATATAAATTATGCATATTTTTGTAAGGAGATGGTGGGAAATACTGCTCATTTAATAATTCAAAGAGCACAGAATTTAGTCTTTCAGTCTTTGTAGTTAGTTTAAGTCACAAGCCAACACGTCTGTGGACGATAGCGTATTTGGTTTGGCACAGTATAATTTTGCACTCTGTGCAATGGTTGTCCTTAATGTAAACATCAGCGGATGCCTACATTATGCAGTAAAATGATGAGAACAGTAACTGTTCACCGAGTGTCATGTCTTGTATCATGTATCACAGGGGTCTAAAAAGACGGTCTCCCCCCTTCGTTAAAGTTTTGCACTGTCGTGAGAGTTGGTAGTCGAGTTAGCTTCTGCTTTAACCGGGTGACACAGATGTCTGGAGACCCATTTGCATTTGCAGGCTTTCTCTTCGAGAGGCGCCAGAGAGCTGTGAGAGGAGATATATAT
>JAOYSI010003338.1:0-15237 GCA_025775065.1 Hiodon alosoides
CCCCCCCCCCCCCCCCCCCCCCCCCCCCCCCCCCCCCCCCCCCCCCCCCCCCCCCCCCCCCCCCCCCCCCCAGCACGCAAGTCGGTTCTCAGGTCACCGATGCATAGCAGTTTAATAGGCAAGGCGGGATACTGCATTTCATACACGACAACGCTCATTAGACGAGAGGAAAAAATAAATAAATAAATAAAAATCGGAAAACGAAAGCCTAGTTAACGCAGATACTTCATACAACATTGCTGCAATGTCGTGCCAAACGAACCGTTTGCTGGGAAAAGCCAGTTACCTTCCACATAGAAGCTATTTAAAAGGTTTAAACTTTTTATACTGATTAAAAGCCACCTCAAGCCAAAAGGCCAACAAATCAAAGTCACGGTTGTCTTCTATTGGACATCCACATCTCACATTTCAAACTTAAAGCGAATATACATTTGGCAGGCAACTTACGTTTAGAGTTGAGGGTAAAGTTTAAGCAGCATGGCTAACTATCCGGTGGCCATTCTCTAGTCATATGGGGTGTTACAAAATGACAGTATGGTGGGTGTAGCATGTGGCTAACTCGGCCCCAAAAAAATTAGCCCAACTGGTTTAGCAATTGGATGATCACGGTCAGATCACTCCCAACAAGCCTGCAAGGCTTCAGAAATCATAACATAGCATTTTATAAGCAAGAAAAAAGGGGCAGGGAAAACATTTATTTCTAAAACAAATGGCATAACTGCCCATTTACACAAAAATCAAAGCATCGCATCACAGACAAACACGCGTGTACTGATCGAACATGCACATTGGGAAGGGATAAATCCCTGCAAGCCATTTTGGAAAAGAACGGTGATTTAATTTCATTAGGATTCCATGATGGACCAATCCGTTAAGGGTAAATCTGACCGCAGTCGTACACAGAAACCGAAAGCAGTACATCTACATCCATGTCTACAGCCACACACCCTGCCAGGTCACCGTAAAACTTGGGGGAACAGTTCTGCATCTTTGTTGATAACCATTCTGATTTATTGTTAAAACTGGATAAGAATTTCAGTGTGAAGCAGTATCACTCTAATGGTCCCATGTGGCTGTTTCAGACTTCGCACACTGCAGTAGCTGGACTACAGCACTTTTCCTTCAAAAAGCGTGGCTAAAAAAACACATTCCTGTCCTAGACAATTTGATTCTTAGAAGGGGACAAGCAAAGAATGAAATGGCCTATAAGTGGGTGATAATCCAGAGCGAATGTGAACACTGGAGTCACGTTCTGCCATCACATGAATTTAGGCACATTACGATACATTGCGTTTCCCTAGATTTCATTAAGTTTTTATTTTTAATACTTTTAACCCACTGGACCCAACTCCTTGCTTTGGACACCTTACCATTAGACCGTTTACAGTTCTGCTTGGGAGTCAATATAAAATACTGCATTAATCAAGATGTTCAGTAATGTACGCTAGTCTATAGTAGCTAGCTAATTAGCTAACGCAAGTAATTGACATCTCGCTAGGACATTAAGTATGTGTACACATAGCAAGGCTCTGAGTTTATTGCATCAGAATCTTATTACATTTAACTTGATGTCACAGAAAAAGACATTATCTAATATTTTATAACTTTGTTTATCCTCCCCCTTCAGTTCATCATGTTCAATCATATCTATTTGTGGCACTGCATTTTAAATAGGCAAGCCATCTAGAATTTTATGCCATTTTTTCTTAAAGTATTTATAGTCTGCCGAGTTTTAAGACTATACAAAACACATTACATTTGTATTGGAAAATCCAATGATAAACCATCAGCTAATTTCAGGCTTCATCCCCAACCTTTAAAGCTTAAATTCTGCTTTATACTGCTCGGAATGGACAGTCGTGCAGGTATATATTGTGATCGTAGTTATTGCCCAAAATCAAGCAGGTTTATTTCCACAATTCTCTACCTGCAGCTTTTATCAGAGGCCCTAGGGAATCATACTGAGAGACACAAAATAGAGGGACAAATATTTATATAGGTTTTAAAATGGCAAAAACTATTAAACATTAAATAATTAAAAGGGAGTCAATAAGTGTTGTTATCTGCATTTGGAGTAACAAGTCAACATGCAGCATCGTAGCACAGTTTTTGTTGTTAATTTACAACCTTTAACAGCGTTCCTTGGATCTTAGGACGAACGCCATGTCCTTCCACACAAACAGAACTTCAAAAACAGAACCATGTTTAAACTTCAGGTGCCAGGAGTTTGTTGTCGATTACTACAAGTAGTTTATTTTTATATATAAAGCTATGGCTTCGTTAATATGGGACTTAATGCGACACTACTTTAGATGCCCAGCCCCCACAATGGCCAGAGAGGGACGGAAGGGATTGGGGGGGGGTAGAAGTATCTCAAGAATGACAGTGTGCACTTTCATGCACCCCTTGCACACATACCTCGGTGGACTATTTTTAGGGACAACATAGGCGACAGCAAAAGCCAAACTGATAAAGAAGTGACTGGGGCAGTGGGATTGGCCAGTGAGCCAGACAGAGCGGGTGGTAGTTATGAAAAAAGGAGAGAGAAGGGCGCCATAAAGGGCTCACAAACGGGAGCTGAAACGCAAGCGCCTCAATGAGAGAAACTGACCCCAGAGCGATTCACCACAGACAGAAATTTGTCTAGGGTGCAAGAACGCATGCGCCTCAGTCAATGAGAGAAACTGACCCCAGGGCGATTCACCACAGACAGAAGTTTGTCTAGGATGCTGAAAGATCTGTATAGTTCAGAACTTGAAGCATTATGCATGGTCCGCAATAAATAAGTCTTCTGTACAGAACAGCACAAATCAAATATATATAAATAAAAACTAACTAACTAAAGGGAACACAACTTGAACTTACTTGTTTTCAAAAACTATAGTGAGTGAGTCCTCGTGGACATCCTTGATGAATCCCTGAAAGGAGAAAAAAAAAAAAGTTATGAGGGGTTTAATAATGGATTAAAAAGAAAATATCATCACTGGCCAAACGGTGGTAAGTTAGGATGGTTCGAAGAACAAAAAACTGTTTTCATTTAGAGTTCAGTTCAGTGAATACTCCAGAAACTTCTGTCAGCTTTTCTCAGAAGAGGTGGGGGACGGAAGGGGGGGTGGAAGACCAATTTCTGCCATTCAGTGCTCCAGTAGACACCAAGAAGCCTCAGTATCTGAGTGCTCTCGATTCACTCAGTTTCAAATGTGACAGAATGAGTGCGACAGAAAGAGAGGAATACAGGGGGGGGGCATGTGGGAGAGAATATTGTGAATGTGGAGGGGGATTGTGAGCCAGGCACTGGGGAGAGGGAAAGAGTGAGATGGGAGACAGAGAGAAAGTGCCATCCAAAAATCACAGAGGTAGAGGACAGAGACCCCTCCTCGAAATCTGTTCCTCGTCCATCACTCCCTCCACAAATCAATCATGGCATGCTATTAAGGCCCAGATGGGGGAAGGGGCCCTTACCACTGCCTGTGTGTGACAGCACCTTATTTGGGGCAAAGGGGGATAGTATGAATTAGGATAGAGAGGAAGTTGCTAGTTCAGGAATCTGACTGGATAGGGCAGGTTCTTCCCTGGAAAAAACTACCTCGCATAGACAGGCATTGGTATGAGTAGTATTGCATTTCCTAGATATACTTTCATACATTGACGCACATAAATAAAAGCTAAACTTGCATGCATTGACATCCATGGATTAGGGTGAGATCGATTACTTTTAGATTTTACTAAAGATTCAACTAATACTAAAGCAACGAGTAATAACACAAACTTTTAACAGACTTCAGTGTCAGGCAAGAAATACCCTCAATAAATGGATCCTAGTGTTCAACACAGAATAGTTCACAATAGGCTTTATATGAGTTTTGTTGAAATATGGTTTTAATTCATTACAAAGCATATTAGACCACTCCACTAGGTGGAGCTGTCAGTTTTTTTAGACACTTTTTTTCGATAAAGGAATAAGTTCAATGGGAACAATTGGCGTTAAAACAGGACAGGACGTTTTGAATTTTAAAGATGAAAATCTACAAATTCCTGTTTCCATCCCTGCTTCTCTAAAACCTGGTCGCTTGCAATTAAAGTATGGTTCCCCCCCACCCCATTACTTGCTGTACTTCACTCAACCAAAAAATATTTCATTCATAAGAGTAGTACAAGCAATCATTTCCCATAACTTATTTGGCATTGGAACCCAAGTAACCGGACGACATGCCACTTTCTCTGAAGTGTGGTACAGTCTCTTACGTTGTCTGTGCTTATTTCCCCAAACTCCAATGCCAGAATGAGAGAAGTTCCTTGGTCGGACTACTGAGAATTAACGACCTGTGGCGAAGTTGTGCTAAGCATGGAACAAGCGACGGCTCTGTAAAACAAGCTGTAACACTTCGCTGAACCCCTACCTACTGAAGAGTCAATGGCTTTTCCTGTACCTTACATTTAAAATGCACAAAATGAATAGCGGTGGATTTAGCCAGTTGGCTAACCATGGGTCTCCTCGAGGCTGCCTGACCTTCACATTCCAGCTGTCCCTCAACCGGAGAGCAAAATTACTGGAGTTCACCGCCACGAATATGGACCACAATTGGCTAATTGTGCATTTTTCCTCACAACAACCCCGGTTTGCACACTGACACCATAGGACAATACAGCCCCAATATGGCATGAATTCCTTCAATATGGACGGCAGCAGCCTTTCCAATTTTGGGAACAACACTAGGCACATCAATAGTCAAACCTAAACTCATGCTGAGAAGACACCTGAGAAGTAGCTGAGAACAAACACACTCGAGGATAGCACAAATCAATGAAAAATTAGTAAAAGCGGTTTAATCAAGCGGGACAAAATGGCACATTTGGTGATGGCAGCCACACTGCCCACGGGTGATGAAGTCCAAAGGAGAGAAAGAGGAGACGAGTGAGTGGGAAGTCAGAGGCTGGGGGGCGAGAGGGGGGTGTTGAATGTCAACATCACCTGTTTTCACACCTGTCCCCATTCCTCAAGGCAGATCTGAGTATGCCCTGGGACAATTGACCTGACAGCTTCCTCAAAACTCAATAAAACGGTAAAAAAGTTGATACAAAAGAACAGGCATCGAAAAAGTAAAATATAATTTCAGTTTTGCTAAACAAAACTGAAGTGCAGTAGCTCACCCATCTTATCCGAAAGTCAGACCTTATGAAGCCTGGAATAGCTGTATTTGCGTCTTTAGGCTACTGAGGACCATGTGCCCGTCTTTCAAGAGCTAAACACCCAGACTGGGAAACATTGCGAAGGAATCTGCACAACCCAGTACTCTTCATCTGATACTAAAGATGAACAGTGGGCAGGTTTACAAATGTTCAACGCATGAGCTACTTACACAATTGCAGGGGAATCGACACTGAGACTACGTATATTTTAAGTTAAGAATGTACTAGATTGAGGGGTCATTTAATGTCTTTACGTGAAAGATGCTCAGAATAATGCAACGCTTCGGAATGCAAATAAAGCAACGTAAAAACCTGTGGCGTGCGACTCAGCCACAATCTGGTAATTTCAGACAAATGTTATCGATTAGCATGGACGGCTGCTGCAACTGTCTTTTTGAGAACCGAATCATCTAACCGTTTTACGCTGGACCATCTTCCGTTGCAAATGTAGCTAGTGAAAAAAATCGGCTAGTTTAATCACCTCAAGAAAGCATCAATCACGTAAATATTCCAACTGCTGTGAGAGGAACTACTATCGGAACTATTACTATCGTAATATACAAACGTGGCCCTTTTCACCAACTACTAATGTCCCTACATAGAAGCATAATCATTAATGCCTACGTAGGTTTTGCCTACGAAACCTTAGACACAGAACGGATTACAGTAGGCCATGACAAGCGTGCCCCTCGGGTGGCTAGCCCTGACCCGCCTGGCTTGCTAACTATCACTTAGCTACCTAGCAAGCGATTTTCCGGGCCTTTTTTATTCGCTACGAAACTATAATCATTACACGCGATTTAAAAAAAAACGTTTTATCTGTTCTCAACCACTACTTGTAATACAAGTACACAACGAAAAACAACTTCGTGTTTTTCTTCCTTTTCTTTTACCTTGTAGAAGGCCCCGTTCGAGCCGCGCACCTCCACCGCCAGCCCGTCCATGTTAGTCGTCCCGTCCCCACCGCTATGCCTTTCTGTAGCCGCTACGACTCCGTGCGGGTCCGGTAACACCCCCAGCTTCGCTGGCCCGTCGCCGCTCCCCGGCCGCTTGTGGATTTCCAGTGTTTCGGGTGATAGGGAGAGGGGCAAAGGTGATGGGGTTAGGGAGTGGGGGGTGGAAATGTCGATATCGTTTCCAGCAGTCAGGTTGGCTTTGGAGGTATGTTGCGAGATGTTGTTTGCGTTGAATGAGTTCAACGCCAGCCCACTTTATCCTTTTCGTTATTAAATGAGAGTGAGGTAGCTAACTAATATTAGCTGGCTAGCAGGCTAATTACCAACACCTAAATTCCACCCACCGGTGACGAGCTAGCAGACTATGCAGCGAGGCAAATTGTTGCAGTACTCAGAGGGGAAATACTAAGAAATAATTGTGTAACACTGTCGCCGTCAATACTGATAATAAAGTTAAATGGAATTTGCAAAAAGCCTCCCCAGTAGCGCTTGTAGTCTAGTATCACCCGGCGACTCCTGCTACTCCTACCGCCCGTCCCCTCAAACGCACGCCGACAGAGTGAGGCTGTGAGAGACTGAATGACCCCGAAAACCCCACCCCTCTGTCTTCGAAGATCCACCCAAAAGCGGGTACGCTATGTTACTATTGGAAGGCCAGATAGCCTACGAGCAGTTATACTGTCTCCGTTGGTTGCTGCGTTAACTTTGTTTCTTGAACAACCCAAATAGTGCGCTTTACACATTTTGATTGGTTTAAGTGCCAATCATTGACATTGCTTCTATAATTAATTGGCTCGTTCCTGTGATTTTTCTGAGTATTTGAAGAAAAGAGCTTACTGCTTTCTTAATTGAATACAACTTCGGCAGTTGATATTCTTTAGTAGTGGGAAACGAATTTGGTTTCGTGTCTGATTGTCTGATTTATGTACACAATAAAAACACGGTATGCGACATGTAAAACAGAGGTATTGACGTCATATTACACATTTGGTATCGAAAATTCTCTTAAAATCTCTTAAAATTACTCTTAAAATCGACTTTTGACGGCACTTTTATGGAACACCTCATTCGGTTTTTATGAAGTTATATATTAACACCACTACGGTATTTTTTTAACTAAAAATTTGTATTATTTTGTCAAATAAATAAAAATGGCTAACTACTAACTCATAATGGAAAGTACTAAAAACCGTTAAAATGTGTCAAATAGAACATTAAATTAGTAAGTACCAGTGTTACTATATAAACAACACCTTCGAATGTGTTGAAAACTTGTATAAAGAAAACGTTATTAAGCCCTGGACACGATTCAAATAGCCATAACTTGAAATGTCTACAAACATCAAATGACAGCCCGGTGTTGCAGGAAGTTGTTGTCGCTAAAAAGATAAACCTAGTCAGAAGTAATGTGTTTGTCTATGTAGTTAGGCTTTTACCTGTAAACAAAAAAAAAGTTTGCTTTGATAACAAATTTGGTAATTTTATTAAACTATAATCAGTTTAATTGTTTTTTCCCCCTTCTCCGGGAGTTTACCTACAGGGTGTCAGATTTGCCCCGGTGTAATTCGTGAACTGAACCTGCATTTTATACAGATACCACAGGATGGCAGCTTCAGACTTTATACGCATCCAGTTCTCAGTTTAAACCTTTCTCAATGTATTTTATCCCTCATGACTCCCCTACTTTTTGCAATTGAGTGTGTTGTGCTTAATAATAACATTTACTTTTTTTGTTATATTTCAGTCAACAATGCTGCACAAATTGCATTTTCATATACAGATTCTGTAAACAGAGTGCTAATATGCTGACTTAAGGTCTTATCTTAGACATGTTCTCATTAAAGTGAAATGCAGGAGGGACAGAGATAAAGACAAATAAACAGAGACTTGATTAAAGTGTTACGACTGTCACCATTATGCCAATCCCAGTTCACTCCAATTGGAAAGTAGAGGTTCGATATACCTAGCTTGCTTGAAAATTTAAAACTGTGGTTCCTAAACTGTGGGGCACGTACCCCCAAGGGTACGCAGGATTTCCTGTTTTCGGGGTTTCATTCATTTTCTAAATCAGCATCCCTCCCCCACATGTTTCTTGAATAAA
Source organism: Hiodon alosoides (assembly GCA_025775065.1). Lineage (NCBI taxonomy): Eukaryota > Metazoa > Chordata > Actinopteri > Hiodontiformes > Hiodontidae > Hiodon > Hiodon alosoides. The sequence continues at coordinate 8,248 of JAOYSI010003338.1, forward strand.
TTAAAATCAGTTTTTTCTTCTTCTGTGCATTCAGTTTTAATAATACTAGCTTAACAGACTAAGCATCTGTAGCTACTACTGAGGGATGAGATGCTGTTAAAATATATTTGTAATTACCGTTACAGCCGGTGCTGATGGGCATGCCCGAACCCTTCTTGCACATGTTCGCGAGACTGAAGCGTGTCACAACATCCAAATAATAATATTATGTTGGACACGCATCAGAAATATTCAAATAATCCACCCAGTTAATGCTGGATTTAATTGTCTTGTATTAGCTTTTAAAACACCATAGTCAACCTAATTTGCATTTGACGCTTATTATGTCACACTACTAATCACGGATTAAGATTTCTACTTCAAACTGGTGTTTCATGCCTGGTGTTTCATGCCTAATCTTTAGTTAGTAACAGTTTTTCAGTTTATATAAATCTTAAATACAAAAGTGCCATTCAATTGTATTGGCAAGTGTTGTGCCATAGTTGGTAGGTTTTAAAGACAAAATGTTATTTCTCCTGCTTCCTAAAGAATTAAAAAAAATAAAAATATCAGCTTTGTTTCACTGTGACTTATCTATTTAGTGTTTCTGTATTTTTCCACAAATCTAATAACGCTAGTTCTTTTCCTTTTCACCGACATTATTTCTCGTATCTCGTGAGTAGGTTCTCATTCCAGAGTGACGTGTGGTGTTGTGTCCTTGCCTTATCTTCATCTAAGCAGAACTGAACTCATAACAATGAGGAGGGAATAAGGAATGGAATGGATTGGAAAGCTCAGTTGAAGGCAAGGATATGCAATTTTCCATGCTGTATCACTCCTGTATTTCCTGCTTTTACAAGACGAATAAATCTACGCACCCATTGCTGCATCCCAGCAAGGACTACAAAATTACATTTACTGTTGTAATCTAACACTAGATCTGACCATCAACGCACCAGTGTACTTCAACTTGCCAGCAAATGCACTAATGGAAATAGCCAGAAGACTTTTTTATGCCATCAAAAGAAAATATTCCAATCAAAACCTGGAGCTAATTGACAGTGTCATCTAGCCCATTGCACTGTATGGGAGTGAGGTATGGGGCCCACACAGTCAACAGGCTTACACCAAATAGGACAAATAGATAACCAAAACCCTGCATGCTGAACTGTAAACCCCCCTCTATTCTAAAGATACAAAGAGAAGAACCAAATCACACTTATCAATATAAAAAAGAGCATTCAGGTTTTGAATGCAACTGAGGAAAATTCAGCCACACTAACTCCAATATATGGCCCCTCAAACCACAGCCTGGCCATAGAGAAAGGCCGACTCAGGCATACCTGGCTGCCCAGAGATTACATGACATGTGAGACTGGCTATGCCCCTAGGGGAGGGCCACACAGGCCACCTAGCTGCCAAATAACTAGCCACCGGCCTCCACCTGCGGGCACACGGTGACAAAGGGCACAGCCCAGAATATCAGATTATGTTACTCGCAGCAACTACAGTATTTTTTCACTCATTATAATACTAATTATAATTTTTTGTTTGCTGGAAGAAAAAAAACAAGCACTTTTTGTGTATTTGTGAATCCCTTGAATGTTTATTTTTAGTCTAATGAACCCAGGGGAGTGTTTTACATATTATACCCTAATATGGTAAATGAAAGCTGAGGTTTGCATCAAATACATCAAGGGGTTTTGGAGGAGGAGTTGGGTCTCTGACTTGGCCTTTAAAATCATCTAAGTGTGGATCGTGAAATGATCAAATTAGGAAATTAGAAATAGAAATTAGAATTAGAAATTAGGAATATTGGCCAACCCTGGCCTGCTTTAGGTTGGGAAAACAAGTTTTGTCTGATCTGACTGAAGAGTGTATGATTTGTCTTCACCAGTAAGTTAGTGGTTAGGAGTCTCCAATGCCCTCCAAGACTGGGTATCCCAGGTTTTAGTATATCCAATGAAAAATGGGTCATATGAGGCCCAGTAATAGATGTGTGCTGAAGAAAATCCCTCTGCACCTGTGAGGTTTTATTATACAAAATACATCAAATATCGTGGTAAAAATAGTGGTATAAAGGTGACGGGAAAAGGACCTTGAATACCGGGAGACATTGACAGAGGTAACAGAATATTAATCTGAACAGTACTGATTCAGAGAGAAAGTGATTGTCATCAAAGACTTGACTTGTTTGCGAAAGGAGAGTGTAGCACAGAAGGGCATGCTGGGTCAGAGAGCCTCCAGAGTACCAGACATTGAGGGAGGATGTAAGCCTTTTGTCTGGCATAACTTTAAACAAACTTAAAGTTCCTTGTAAACAGCAAAATTAATATCAAAAGAAAACTCTCCCGTTCAAAGGAAAGCTAAACAAACACAAAACTAACAACCAACTTTTTTTTTTTCCTGCTCTTCTGGCTCTTTTAAGGGCCTAGGGCTGTTGGCACCTGAGTGTGATTATCATCAGTGGAACCACACTCAGGTGCACAACGAGGTTCAATTACAGGGCGTGGCCCTCCATCTCGGCATTGTCCTGCCCGCTGCGTGCCACAGAGAGGAGTTGCATTTGCTTGAAAAAGCAGTGATTGGGGGGGCAATCCTGTCGCGTACGCTGTGAAGTAGCAAAATATTCTGAACGGGTATTGGTGGTGCACAATGGAGAAAGTGGGGCTGAGTGGAGAAGCATCCATTAAGGTCCGGCAAAACAGAACTTCCACAGAGAACAGAGAACAGCGGGTTTTTTACGTCATATCAGCCATCACTCACCTCTTGGACACTACTCAACACAATTACCCTTATTGTGCTTTCTTATTCACTTTCATGTGTTCATGTATTGAAAGTTTCATGTTACCATTACTAAAGATGTAGTATATTTGCAACGTTGGTGTGTTCATTTTGCAAACCCAGTTGTGAAGGGTTTTAGTGTATGGTTTTGCTCACTTTCTGTAAAGCGTAAACACGCCAGAAAGCAGGATTCCAGCGATCAGACAGGCAAGGATTGGTAACAAGAACGGACGATGTGAGCTCAACAAACTCAATGATGACATTTTGATTCAACTGGCCTTTTTATATAGTGTAAAATTCAATGTACCCTGTCAAACTGATGGTCAGGATTGAACACACATCATGTTCTATTAAACTTGCTGCCCCAACGATAACATCGTATATGTTGCCTCGTTTGTGGCCAACCTCAGCTTTTGTCAGGTCTGTACCTTATTTCTCCACTGAACTAGAGCATATTTTCAGCAGTTGTGGTGTCTTTCATGGGAACCACCTATACAAACTATTTTGTACATGTACATGTTTTGATTAACATTACAAAAAAAGCTGCAAATTGTGCCAGCACTTGCTCTGCCACCGTGCCTTTCACTGTTAAGAACCAAGCAGGCGGGCGTCAGGGCTGCGTGCAGGACACAAAAGCAGATCGCAGAGACAGAACGGTAGGTAGCAAAAAACAGTTTACTGAACAGATCTGAACTGGCAGTGGTACAAAAGGGTAGGAAATCCAAAAACAGAGCCGGGTCGAATATACAACGTGAGACAGGCAGGGCAGAGGTTCAAACGGGCAGGCAATCGGGAAATCCAAAAACTAGCAAAAGCATATATAGGAACTAGCAAAGCATATAGGACAGAGTCAGGTAATTATACAAACAGACTAAACAGTAATGCAGGACAGGTGTGACGCTGGAGTAGCAGGCGAAGGGGAAAACCTGGACCGGGACAGATCTGAAAAACAACCACAGGACACATGAACGGAAACAAGGAAAACAGGGAAAGACTAAGTGGAAGCAGAGCCTGCTACCTGCTCTAAAAAGAACTGATCGATTCATGAAACACTTGCGTATAAAACATTATGACCACCTGCCAATACGCTGTTGGTCCTCCGCGTGCCGTCAAAACAGTGCCGACCCACCAAAGCATTGACTCTACATGACCCCTGAAGGTGTCCTGTGGTATCTGGCACCAAGACGTTAGCATAAATCATTTTATTTTTTCTTACTTTGCTTGTTGAATTGTTAAGATATAGTTCTCTTTAGGAAAACTTACATTTAAATTAGTACATTCCCTCTGGATATTTAAAAGTGTCAGCATGGCTGGCTAGGGTAAGGTAGAAGTGGACTGAAAAAAGTCTGGTGTGCGTTTGGTTTGGTATAATTTCTAAATGTAAAGGCTTGATTTACGTTACTATTTAGACGTACCTGTGTGGAGAATTGGTTAGTTTTGGTTTTCTCCTACGACGTTTTTATTCGCTATGTGTGGAAGATATAAATATATAAATATATAAATATAAGCCGTAAACACTCCCCCGGTGTCCCTGCCTCCAGCCGGTTCTGGACCGGACAACAACATCCTTGATCACTACGCCAGTCTGGTCCTCTGGGGTATATTAATAAAGGAGCACTTTCATACGTTATTTTCATGGGCATATTCTACATCTGCAATAGCAAATTGTGTAGAAAAACTACCCAATACCACTGATTATTTTTTTTTACCGTGCAAACGAATCTTTTTGAACAATTCTTTCAACTGTAAAGATTGGCCCGACGAGGATGCTATCGTGGCAAACATGAGCGCCTCTGCAGCTCGTTAGTTTGGATTTTGCTTGGATTCCAGCCAGTGACTCTACTTCCGTACAGAGATCGTCGAGATCATAGAGCCAGAGAAGAGATCGGGTGCTGTTAGCGGCAATAGGTATGGTGCTCTTTTTAAACAATGCATTCAGAGCTTTTATTTTTTTTAATTGGGGTGGTTATAATATTTCACTAAAATATTAGTTAAAATATAATACTTATATATAAGTTAAAACTTTAAACGTTTCATTTTCCCATGCCGTAGTCAAGTTTACTAAAGAAAACTGCACCCATATCCTATTAACTGCATCCATTTTTTTGACCCCCAATTTTATAGTTCTGCTGAGATCGATTACCTCATTTGGTGTTAAAAAATGTACGTTTTTCCCTCATTTTTTAAAGCAAAGATTGAAAGCAGTCAATTAACAGTTGCGAGATTCTTTACTGAACTAGAAAGTTGGCAGTCATAGAAAGCTGGCAGTCATCGGCTAATTTAGTTCGTTTTTGGAGTTTGGTATTTTCTGTCATTATTTATGAACTAGAAATGATTTCTGATAAAAGATGTAATTAAGATGTGTAGATGTCAGAAAAAAAGTACTAGAGGTAGAGAATCCATATTGGTCAGGGTCACATTCTCTTACAACTCTTGCAACTTAACTCTTACCCATCAGTGGTTGCTTGAAGATATTGCCGATATTGAAGTCATGTTGTTGCCTTAAATGCAATGCTGGCATCAAAATAACAGCCTAATCTGTGTTGATAAAATGGGTTGGTAGGAGTATACATGGATGAATTAACCTTTATTAATCTCTAACATTCTGGCATTTCTTATTTGAGAATAATGGATTTTTATAAATTGGCTTTAGTAAGAGGTCTGTTTTAAGTAATCTCTAGTGTTTTAATATAATCCCTTTGATTGCTTTACTGTGTACCATCCGTTGTTTTTTCTGTCCTGATTCTGTAACCATTTATCATCTTATCTGCCTGTTTTTTTAACTTTTAATGACCCTTTATCACCACTTTAGTTCTTAGTTCTGATCTTTAGATATGATATGTCTGTGTCCACCGTCCTGCAAAAGGTTTCAATAGATGCATTTGTAGTAGGGGGAGCTTGTGGTGTAGTGGTTAAGTGACAGGCTCGTAACCATTTGCTGAATTGCTTCAGTAAATATCCATCTGTATAAGTGGATGAATGTAGAAATTGTAAGCTGTGTAAATCGCTTTGGATTAAAGCGTCTGCAACTAAATTGTAGGAGTGGTGGGGTTAAATGTGTTATTTGATTTAATTGCCAATACTTTATTCAGCATCTATTTCACAGCTCATGTTAAAGTTCTGCTTGATCGCTTAGTGATGATTCCCATTTGGGGATATGTCTTGTGTGTCTTGTCTTTCCCATATATTTGTCTGGTGTGGTGATTCCCATTCTTGTCTTGTCTATCCCCTGTTTCTTTCTTTAAAGCCAATCTGATGTTTGTGCTCCTGAGAAGTCAGCCGTACACTTTTAATTTATCTCTTTGTTCCTTGTTTGCTCTGTGGAGGGTTATGTAGGCTGAGCGCCCAAGTGCGGTGGTCTTTTAGCCACATTTCTCTGCAGTAAGTGTGCAGGCCAGCCACAGCTCTATGCTGTAAGTGTGCAGGCCAGCCACAGCTCTGTGCTGTAAGTGTGCAGGCCAGCCACGGCTCAGTGCTGTAAGTGTGCAGGCCAGCCACGGCTCAGTGCTGTAAGTGTGCAGGCCAGCCACGGCTCAGTGCTGTAAGTGTGCAGGCCAGCCACAGCTCTATGCTGTAAGTGTGCAGGCCAGCCACAGCTCTATGCTGTAAGTGTGCAGGCCAGCCACGGCTCTATGCTGTAAGTGTGCAGGCCAGCCACGGCTCTGTGCTGTAAGTGTGCAGGCCAGCCATGTATTAGAAACACAAAGGAGCACAAAGAGCTGAGAAACTGAGAAGGCTGACCTCAGCTGAGAAGGTGGAAATCGCTGTTCTCTTGTTGCATCATGAACATCAGCGTTCAGCATGTGTGTTTGATCATGATAAGTTCCCTTTTAAGGTAGTGCCGTTATACAGCCTGTGAGAAAGACGACATCGAGAACCGCTTACATGTGCTGATTTGTAACTAGATAAAGGCAGCTACATGGGCTTGGATGATTAAGACTTTGGAGACATTGAGGTGCATGGAATCCGTGGAGGAGAGTGGGTGAGTGGCATCATTATAGATCATTTTGCAGCACTGTGTGGAGTCATTAGGAGTTACGGTTAGAACTTGCACTTTCTCCCCAGTTGGTTTGTAAACAGAGGCTATGGGCACACAGGGCATCACTTGCAGTGCTTGGATTTTAATGGGATGGTGTGTGTGTTTGTGTGTGTGGGGCAGGGGGTATGGGGTGGGGGGGGGGGGCTTGGTACAGCCACCCACATGTACCTGTGAGCGATAGACACTCA
>JAOYSI010003340.1:0-10933 GCA_025775065.1 Hiodon alosoides
CTCTCTCCCCCCCTCTCTCTTCTCTCTCTCTCTTCTCTCTCTCTCTCTCTCTCTCTCTCTCTCTCTCTCTCTCTCTCTCTCCTCCAGCTGCTACGGATCACAGCCAGCAGTTCTCGACTGGAGCAGCGGCTGCACCGCTGCCTTTGGTTCCAGAAGGTTCTGGCTGTTCTGGTGTCAGTCCTGATGGCCTTCAGCGTCTCTACCTTGTACTTGTTGTCGTCCGGGAAAATGCCATCAGAACCGGGCCCCTCCCCCCCTTCCCTCTAGACGCAGAGAGGCCCATTGAGCCGCCTGCCGGCCCGACAGGACCCGTGAAACGCAAACCAAAGTCAAACCAAAGTCAGACCAAAGTCAGACGAAAGTCAGACGAAAGTCAAACCAAAGTCAGACGAAAGTCAGACGAAAGTCAGACGCAAGCAGCCTGCTGTCTGGGGATCGTTTGGCTAGAACTTGACCTGACATTCAGGACAATATGAGCCCATTCGTGTTTGTTCTTTTTAAATTGATGATGTAAATCATTATTTATTGCATTGATACGTTGTAAGTGGATTCAGTTAAAAATGCTTTGATAAATGATCTGCCGACTGAACTATACAGATATCGCAGCATCAATCATTATGTTAGAATTAAAGTACAGTACATAACTGAATTCTGTTTCAATGTCACTTCAAAACAAAATGTGTTTGAAATGTCAGATGGAAAACAGAAAGGAATAAGGTTTCATATCTGTGAATCTGTTTGTAATAGTAATTTTAAGGTAGGTTTTCACCGATGTGTTTTAGAAAGAAACATAAACTCAACTTTTAATGTAAATATTTGTTACTAATCTTCAGTAAAGAGAGATTCTATTAGTCTATAGTTAATTCTATTGGTTTAATAATGCCGGCTAAACTGGTATGTGGTCAGGAATAAATGATATGCTTAATCATTACTACATGTAACAAACTTATTTTGTTAGTACATGATCAAACACTATTATTATTATTATTATTATTATTAATTTTTTTTATTATAGTAATTCGATTTCATAGACATTTAGAGTCTGTGTAGACGATTGCCTATGTGTTCACAGTACTTTTGATGAGATATTCCACGGGAGGGCGGGGTTATTTAAGAACTAATGGTTAAATGCTCTTAACCCCACTCTCACCACCACCAAAAGGCTGATCGATAAAGCTAGTGTTTCAGCAGTTGAGCCCCCGAGGCGTACTCTACTCCAGTTCCCCGTAGAGACGAGTCTCCCAGACATCAGGCTAATGAATATGGAAGGCCAGGTGTACTTAACAGGCTTCCACTCTGCAGCACTCTAAGAGCTGAGAGTAGCCGTCAGAATGGGATCTCCTCCCCCACCTAAACCCTCAAAGCCTGTTTCCCCGTTCTGACCGCTTTCCCATTTTCTGCAGGCAGGGTTTCCTGGCTTAATTGTTGCGCTTTTTCAGCTCCTAACCATGAGAGAGAGGGTGCATTTTGGGAAAAATGGTTCATAATTGGACTTTATCACTGCTCTGTTTGGTGTAATTATGCATTCCCTGGCATTAGAGCAGACAGGGCCTGACGGCTCACTGAAGTCATCTGTTGGCTGTCGTTTGTGGTTTTACATCTCAAATTTTTACATATTTTACTATTCACGTAAATATCCATTTTAAAACGTAAATAATGCCTTGGCCTATCGCCATCATACAGATGATAAATTACCATTGTTTACATATTTATTTGTATCAGTTCGTTTTTTTTTTCTTTTTTCTTGAGTTGCGCTAAAACATGGCCTGGGAAAGTGTTCGTCTGTTTGTTTGAGAACATGGATTCAGTTCAACTTCAGTAATCCTAGTCAAACCAGTTAGTGAGAGATGGATCAAATAGCCTCAGGGGGTTTATCGAACTATAATATGAATCATAAAGAACTAGGAAAGGAAGAAATGATATTTCTGACACTATTCAACAGGTTGTTTTTTTTCATCATGGGAGAGGCATCCCAAATTCAGATCAACGTTCATTCCGATCTGTAACATTGTACAGTCATTCAACGTGGGCTGTATTCTCTTCTATGACAGCAGTGTCTTTCTTAGGGTTCGTTTTCCCTCCGGTCTCAGTTTAGAAGTTAGGAAGTTGCCCAGGACATTAATTTAAGACCAAACGAAGGTATTGGCAAATCGAATGGGAAGTGGAGCTGAAGTCGGTCGAAGGCAGGCAGCTGTGTCTATTTGGACTGGTAATGATTTACTGTGTAAAGGGGGGGTCGATAGAGAGGTAATGAGTGTCGCATGTAATGATCACCCTTCACCATTGTGGGTCGGTGTATCACCTGAACGACCACAGCCGCAATTCTAACCACATCAGCGTCACACCAGGACGTGAAATCAGACCAAAACGCCAGCGGTGAACAGGCTGACTTGTTCCAACCGCACAGGGTCACTGCCCAGCTCACATAACAGAGACTGAAGAAAACTTATGTGTGATCTAATGGAGCCTTGAATGTAAAATTATTAATCCCGTGGGTTATAGTCTAACCGTTCGTCCCTAATTAGTAGAAATTCATTTAATTCGATAATGAATGAGGTTGGAGACGTAAATTGCATGCGTTTTCGCTTCACTGGCAAGAAATAAGCTAGTCTCCAATTAGTGGTCTAACCTATTATGGTTGTGCACAAAAGGGCCAATGTCTTGGAACTAAAATGCAATCACACCACGTCCTTCCCAGCTAACACACACCATTCTGACAAGTAAGTGCAGCGTCACAGAAACACTATGAGATGAGTTGGGTTTATTCATCAAACACAACCTAATAAAATCCTAAACCCAAACGTTGCCTACAGATAGATGGTGTACATTGGAGAAGGTTTCTTTCACTTTTATTTTTTTATATAGTTTATTAAACTTCTTCCCTTTTAATCTCAGCAAGCAACAATAAAAAAAAAAAATCTATATCATACTACTTAAAATTTTGTTAGAAACACAAGTAATTTTTATTCACTCTCTAGCACCTACTCCTGAAAGCTTCATGCTTCCATACAAATATATTGGCTTTTCAGGTAAGACAGTTCTTGAGAAAATGCAAATGAAAACTATAAACAGGTACCAAGTAAATGTATATCTCCTCAAAAATGGTTCACATTAGATTGCGTCTTCCAAAGCGAAATAGGTTATAATGCCCCCTAGTGGTTCCATACTGAAATTGAGAGGTTGTCAAGTTTAAGCATTAAGGATCTCCTCAATGAAGAGAGTTTGTAGAACGGGCACATGCAGTCTTCCATAGGCGAGGTTACAAGGTTAATTGGTACACATTTTCAGTTTTATTAATGCATGATGTCACTGATTTCAATTACCCTGCACAACATTTTGAGTGAACTCGTAGGCTACCAAGTTGAAACATTGTTTATTTCAATCGTATTGACTCACACTTTTTGACCCTCTGTGCTGGCGGAACATCCGTGAGTTGCTCTGTTTAAGAGTATCTGCTTCCCGCAAATGCGAAATTCAAGTATTGAAGGACGGGTGGGGGGGGGAGCGTCAGTAAAGAAGTCAACAGCTGCCCCCTACTGGAACAATGGCTCAATACAGTATAGATCTGATGACCGGAACATAATTATTGAAATAGGTACAAGGCAGCAAATCAGATGTGCGCCGTAGAAGCACCCGTGGAGTATAAATGAAAGATGAAAAGCCTTTGACTATTATTATTTCGCATACAGAAGTTTTGTATACGTTTTAAATATATCGTGAGTTTGTGCATCTGTTTCCTTACAGAGTTTCCCAGGACAAATGTGGACCTCTCCAGGCTAACTACATATGCTATATATATATAATTTTGCTTAAGATCTACCAAATATATACGTGTCTTTCTTTGTGCTAGTGTGGTGGACTCCGTGTAACTTCTGAATGTCAGCATGTGAAGCGATCTGTTCATGTCCGCACCTATAACATCACTATAAAGACATAGTTAACCGACAGGGGCCAACAAGTAGCCTTCGTTGATTTTTGATGTGCAGAAATAGTGTGGCGTCGACTGGTGACCCCCGGGCGCAGCTTTACCTGGCCTAGCTCGTCGGCTTATTTACGTAATGCTGGAACCCAGAGCGCGGACTGAAGCACCGCGCAGTTAGTCTGCCTAGAACACCTGGCCAGGAGTGCTCGGAAACTCGGAAACTTGGATACCGGTTTACCGCATACAGCGTAAAACCTGCAGCATGGCCCCATGGGGGAAAACTCGCGTTTCCAGTGTGATGTTTCAAATTGTGCGATGCAAATATGAAAGGCAATTGATAATTATAACTTAATTGGTAGCTGAGAGGTAACTGATAATTGAAATTTAGTTTATAGTATCTACTTAAATCGAAAAAGCTCGTGTCCCACCTACGGTACTACTCCCTTACTGCCACTAGGTGGTAGTAAACGATTACGAAGAACTGGGGACAGAGTTGTTCTGAGTGTTCATGTGCGTCTTTATAAGGCGACGTGTTCTGTTGATTAACCTCTTCAGAACTGTAACTCCCACGGACTTGGTTGAGGGCTTAATGTGTTTGTCGTGGACCGTCTGTAACCAGATAGTCAATGGATCCCAGCATGACTGCAGACAGGAGCAAAGGCGGCGAGTCTGATGGGTTTGTTTTTTTGAGCCATCGTTGAAAAATAACGCGTCTCCCCTGCACGTGGTTATATCTCGCCACATGTTTGACGTCACTGAAAAAAAAATTGCGTCTCTAACTTTGCAACTGTCTTTGACTTACACGTACACAGCGAATAGAAATGAAGTCGCAAACATTGCTATATTCCCAGGGGCTTAAAAGACTATAATGGAAAGGGGGGGTACTGAATTCATTTTGGAAATCCCTTTTCTACGATCTGCGGTGATAACCTTCGCTGTAGAGTTATGCGAGATCATCGTGATAGTTTGATCACCTGGAGTGTGCAGTGGGGGGTGTGACTGTCAATAGGCGAATGATTGACACAAATCGTACAAAACAAATAAATAAAACGCAAACAGGCAAATGTTATAGAATAGATTGTACAAGAGTCATGCATACATAGCAGATTGTAATTGATTAACTTCATACGTACTCTAAAAACAAGGACAAACAACACTGAATAGTCATTTGTATAACTTTTATAACACGACCCGCTTCGTCATTTAAATATCTTTCAATAAAAGTTAGATTTTTGTATTAACACATGTATTTTTTGTTGTTGTAAGTATTCCGTTTTGAATGTTACTACACATTCTTTCACTGGGGGGTTTCTGCCATATGTGGGGCAGCTGAGTTCTGGCTTCAAGGATTAAAAAGAAGCACATGATGGCTCATCCCGTGATTTTACTGGGGACTCGAGTCATGGGCTAAATTAACGTATTTTAATTTCTTCCCCCCGACAGCGGGTTCCGACGAACTACACAATGGCATCTCCTAGACTAGAAACGTTTTGCTGTCCCAACAGGGACGCGTCAACCGAATTTGTCGTAAACTTTCAACCGCTGTTCTTCGGCGCAATTTGTATAGGAAGTGCCAGTATCAGTATTATTTTTTCCATTCTACAGATTCTGCCCAAACGTAGGGGCTACAGAAGGCTTGGGCAATATCCGCTCCCCAAACCGGCCTCATCGTCGAGAATTCTGTTCATCATCACCCTGTGCGATATTCTGGGATGCGCAGGTAAGCGGCTTTATTCCTTTATAACTAAATCATGCTGTAGTATATTAGCAAAGATCTTCTGAAGTTTCACTTCAAAGCACATCTTTATCGTATCTATTTAACAGAATGCACATCTGTTTCTAATCTTATGACGCTATATATATTTTAATATTGCACAATGGTTCGTGTAATATCCGCATAGTTTAGTGGAAAGTGATTTATTTATTTTGAGGTTACTTGGTGACTAGCAGTTAAAATGGAAAGCGAGTCTCCACTTAGGTAAATACGACCTGTGGTTTTTCCGAGTGCAGGACAAGCCGTTTAAATGCAAAGCGAGTCTCCACTTGGGTAAATACGACCTGTGGTTTTCCAAGTGCAGGACTAGCCGTTTAAATGCAAAGACTTCACTTAGTTAAACAGAGCCTGAGGGATATTAAAAACCGGAGGTGGCCAGGGGTCGTCCTGCACATGCAGGTTGAGGGACCAGGTTTGTGCGGATGTGCCTCCATCCTCTGTGCGACAACAGGCTGCCGAGACTGGCCGCGGTGAGGTTGGTGCCAAGAAAGCAAGCCCCAGATAAGCAGCGAATATGGTAATACTCCCACAGAACGACTGCCACGGCGGCTGGCTCCTTTTCCAAGCTCTGCTGTTGCATTTGCCAACATTTCTGACTGCATGTGTGGGCAATCAAGATCGCAGTCCCCAGGGTACAATTCCGAAGTTGCTGGGGCCTACGTCAGAACTTCTTCTTCAGTCACTGCGAAGGGTAGACTTTTTTTGTGTCCTTACGACGCAGTCAAATAGCCCGTTTGCTTGTAACCTGCCATCTTTCATCCTGCCGTCTGCTCTTAGGGTCGGACGGACTGCGAAAGGTCACACTGCTTTCCGTCCCATCATGCAGCTCTCAGGGGGGACATGTTTGGCATCTCTGTCACTCACGTGCCTAAACTTCCATTACCCTGTTCTGAGTTCTTCTGTTCTAAAAAATCCCATTCTCAAAACACATCTGCTGAAAAGAGCAACGGAAATGGACACAACGCATTGTCTTCACATGAAAGCACTCCTGAATTCAGTGCAATATTTAAAAAAACAACAACAATAGAGTAGGGAACTACAATAAACGAACAAGCCAAAATATAATAGAGTAGTTTATTCAGAATGACCACTGTCACTGGGGATGGACGTAATTCTCTCTAGCCAGCGTTGTTTAGACGGACTGCAATCTTTTGCACTGCTGTCCGGTGAGGGAGAATCTTCTATTTTTAAAACGCTGCAAACTTTTCCGTCAATGTTCATTGGGTGGTTTGCGATGGATCCGTGCCGATTTGACACTGAGAATATCTGTAGTTGTCCATGATTTGTTTCTAATCTGTGCAGCGCTCGCGCGGAGCAGGCCCTGCAGGTTCTGGTTCAAGACGTTTAGGATGTCTACCTTTTATTGGTTTTTCGTTCTGTAAGAGGTTTGTTTAGTTGCCTTCCCCCCCCCCGACACCTGGACCATTCTAAGGGCATTATTTAGGGGCAATTTCCGCAATCACACGTGTGGGCCCTCTGAACCATTACCTTGGACATTACGTTCTACGCAGGGTTGGCAATTTATTCCGATATAATAATATTATGACTCAATTATTTTTAGAAAATAAGTTTTAGATTTTTAAGCAGCTAAGTACAATAACTTTAAGACAGCTAACATGTCATTAGGCCAGGTGTAATGTAAGCTGGACACAATTTAAATACGTTACAGAGTTCTAGCAGTGGAGAGGATACCCTTTGTGAATTCAGCATTAACCTAAATCTCGGTCCTGGTTCTATGCCATATTAATTTAGTGTAAATTCTCAGATTTTCGGATTTTTTTTTTACCTGTGGCGGCTTGTACTTCAGAAAACCATTCCAACGAATCGTACATTTTTATTACAAATAATCTAACAGGCCTTTTTATGTTTTTATCGGTGAAATCCTGGTCTCTGCTACAGGAAGTTATGGATTCACTCTGAGATGCGGACAAGAAAAGCACACCCGTGTTGACCAGTTTTTCCAGCGAGAGCGTCCGCTGGCATTTTCGTGCTTTTCCTTTCTTTTTCCCTGCTTAACCACAACATGCTTACGGAATAGAATTGTTCTGTGCATATTAAAAGCTGAAGAAATGTGCTCAGGAAATATTAAATGAGGATTTCCTATTACGTAGAATCCTTTTTAAAAAAAAAACAACAAGGGTGTTTTTCCATTGCAAAATAGACAATTAAAGTAATAATAAAAACAAAAACACTTCCCTTATTATCACAGTGCCGTTGCGTGCGCCCCAAGGCTCAGCGGAATATGTTCCATGCTAGTTATGGTCCTGAAGGTACCAACAAACGGTCTCTTCCGGTCTCTCTCCTGTGTCAGGAGCAAAATAGGGTCAGGAAGCTGGCGCGAATGCGAAGGTATTAAAACAAGGGGGATTCCCATAAAGATTTTAACAGCGCTCCGTTTAACATTTCCATTACATCAACAAACCCAGCGAAGAGCGGTCCCATGACTTCATCAATTAAAACATTCCTTACTTCATCACAAATGAAAGCCTTTAATTTGGGCTCCGTTGTGTGTATTTCTGTCTTTCACCCTTTCGCAAACTGGGCCGTATCTGAAGGCAATATATAAAGTTCTCAACATGGGCTTATTTGATGCAGCGTACAGTGTTTGAATAAAGTATTAATCTGGTCACTAGTGGACCACAGTATGACCACCAGTGCATGTCCTGTTCCTAATGGTTTAATCTAATTCTGTTTAACCCCTAGCCGCTCGTCCTGTGTATAGATATTTCAGTGATGAAACTTAAAATGAGTTCAAATTAACAAAGTCCTGACTCTGATGTCCGGGCAGGATGGCACGGTTCTATGCTGAAGCTATGCTAATGTAAACACGGGCCGTGCGCGGCGGCGGCGGCGGCGCCGTCTCCAGGTATCATTTTAAGGTCATCGATCTGGCTGGGCCTGCCCGACCTCGTCAGCAGGATTTCTGCAGGCAGAAATGGAGACGTGTGGCCGCAGGTGTTCTGTGTGGGGAGCGCGGTAAGCCTGTCTCCGTCTTTGGTTTCCCCATTGCAGAGGCGTGATGTTAACCCTGTCTGCTTGGCTATAGGAAAGCACACCAGACTCCTGGTACCAGGCACATGTGCTGGAATGCTGTAATTTTATTGGTTTATCCTCATGGAATTTAGTTTGAATCAAAAATGTTTACTTCTGTTATTACTACTGTTATTTCACGGTGTAGAAAAAAGATGGGGGTATTTTGTTTGACATTCTGTTGTTGTAACTGCAGTGTATTTATGCTGTAATAAGGTGCAAGCTGAAGGTAAATCATGTGTAAGTACAGGTAATATACAAATAGCAACCATGTAGTTACTCCTAAAGCTTGCTTATGTTGAATTATTGGTACTTTACATCGGTTACATATAAGCGTTTTCAAGATTTTGAGCTACTTTGTTACAGTGTCGTTACATAGACATTTAAGTACAATACCAGTGTTTTAATGACATGGTAAGATCCCACTTAATGAGACAGCCCCTTTACTAGTGGCATACGTAGCGTTTATTAGTGTTAGTGTGATTACAGCCATTTATGTGTAGCTATACGCATCCTGTTAATGTGATCTTGTTTACATATTATGATATTATAATACTACTAAGCTAAGGGTGATTGAATGTTATTAAATATATTAAACCTAAAAGATGAACAATAAACGTCCTCTGGTTTATCTACCACTGCTAATAGCTGTGTGAGGTAATGACTATAACAACGCAATTTTTTATTGGGGTTCGAAGTTCAGCTACATGGAGTGTTTTGATGTAATGTCTGATTTCTGCTCGTTCAGAAGCAGCTATAAAAACAAGGAATTTTTATGGCATTTTCCAATAGGTATCACTAGAGTTATACTCCCCAGGTGGGGATCATAAATGATTCGTGAATTTTTCTTGGAAGGTGTTTCTGACAGGATTATTCCATACTTCTATATTTCTGAATATACACCATGCTAATGCCTATATTGCATTGGTGAATGTATTGAATCACTCTAAATATTTCTGAATATAACTAATGTGAAGTTTTATTGACTAAGAAGGCTTTGAAGTAATTAACAATAATCGATATTAGTTCTTTTTTCACTGTACTTACACACAGTTAACATAAACCTTTTTACAGCGTACGTTACACTTTAGTTTATGACACTGTATCATCAAGTGTTTCCAAATTGGGTTTCCTCGTTTCCAGATGTGGATCCAGTTGTTCTTCAGCGCCTCCTTCTGGTGGACGTTCTGTTACGCAGTGGACGTCTACTTAGTGGTCAAAAGATCTGCTGGAATCAGGTATGCCCACGTCCTCTCTCTGAACGCATTCACCATTTAGTGATTTTCCCTCTTTTTCCGTGGGCGGGGAGGGTTTTTGGTGGGTCTCCTTAAAGCTACGTTAACAGAACAGTGTCATTGCGTGTGTGCAGTGAATCAGATATAAGCTGTGACTGATGACCAATATTCCTCCGTCAGCACCATTGTGCTGTATCACATGATCACCTGGGGCCTGGCCGTGTTGCTGTGCGTGGAGGGCGTGGCCATGCTCTACTACCCCTCCATCTCCAGGTGGGTGGACGGCGTACAGACACTCCTCTTTTCACGCCCCGATGTGTCCCGATGATAACACTCTCTTTTGCATGCCTGCGAGTGTGTGAGAGGTCGGGGTACGCTGTCGGGGGGGGAGGTTAAAATGCACGCGACACACCTGACATGCACTGTGACAAGTCACGGAGGCCAATTCTCCTTAGGAAACTGCAGATCTCTGGAGCCTTTTTTAATGAACTTAACTGGAAGGTTAACTGGGTTGTCGCGGCTGTCTCATTGCAGCTGCGAGAATGGCCTGCAGCACGCCATACCCCATTACGTCACCACCTACGCCCCTCTGCTGCTGGTTCTCATCGTCAATCCTGTGCTCTTCGCCCGCACGGTATCGGCCGGTGAGTGTCCGAGCCCCCCTACCCGCTCACCTCGGCAACCCTCGCTCTGACTCAAAATGATCCGGCACACTGCAGTGTGCTCCCAGATGTTTGAGGAATGTTTTCGGGCACTTTATAAAAACATTCGATGACACACACTTTGCATGAAAAGCTCGAACGACCCGTGTTTTCTGTCGCGGTGCCAGGTGTGTTTGTGTGGAACGGTTACTGTTAGCACTTAGCATTTAGCACTGGAACGGTTACTGTTAGCGCTTAGCATTTAGCACTGGAACGGTTACTGTTAGCGCTTAGCATTTAGCACTGGAACGGTTACTGTTAGCGCTTAGCA
>JAOYSI010003341.1:8346-48122 GCA_025775065.1 Hiodon alosoides
CACATTCGTGTCACATTCGGCAGTCATTTTAACACCCATGTTACAGTTCAGTTGCATTAGAAATCATGACAGCCATGTTAAAGGAAGTTAGCAACATAATCTAATTGGCCACATAAATATGCCGTATTAACCAGGATTGATTCATTCTCAATGAAGCGAGACAATTGCTGGGAAAAAAAACAATCTTTGTAAGGGGTCAGTTTTTAAGAATTGCGTCGCTGGCTGTTCAAAGTTAGCTTAGGATGATGTATATTACTAAATAAATTATACTGTTGCGTCAAAGAACATGCCTTACAGTCAAGAGTGAACAATCACAGGGCCATAACCGGCTGTATAATAATTATGTCACAAGCTGCTGCTGTGTTAATAAACAGATAACCGACAACCATTCCGTTGCCATGAAAACAGCAGACCAATAATTTATTGTATACAGCTGAAGGTGATTGGGGGTAGGCAGGGTTTTGCCTACAAAAAAAAAAAAAACAAGGTTGAAGGTTAGAAGTTAGGATTGCAACTGACTTGCTTGACTTGCTTAGTAGTTGAAAACATGCAAGTGAAACGGCGGTTAGGGGAGTGAAAAAGTAAGTTCCTACTCAAACCCCTCAGTACCTCAGTAAACAGTTTCAGACATCCAACGACACATTTCGGGGAACAATAACCCGGAGTTATTGTGCCTTATACACCATTTGAGGCGTGAATATTAGTGCGGCTCTGACACAGAACATCAATGAACAACAAGTCAGATGTTCTTCGAGGGTGTGGGTGTGCAACCCACAAGGTTTCAGGAGGCCTAGCTCAGTGATTTCCAAAATATTACACTGAAATCATTTTTTTCAATATTATTATTATTATTTTTTTATTACACGCTGGATAAGATCGACAATTTCAGTGCCAATATTTTATTAAATTTTTATTTTATTTGGAATCACAGTTCCAAATTTGGAAAGTACAGTTGTTTTCCCCCAATTTGAAATAGCAAATTTTTCATCCGGTATTTTTGACATCATTAACATAGAGACATAGAGAACAAAAATTGGGATTAAAGTTGTAATGGTAAAGCCTACTGGTAATGAAAAAGGACTTTTGTGGATAACAGTCAGCTGGCTACCAAGTATGTCAATCTCCCCGTTGCCGAGGCAGCGAAAGCAGCATACACATGCCCAGCCGTGATTACACACACCAGAAGAGGCAATCACTGGCAGTCTTTAAAAAGAGAAAGCCAACAGAGAAAATGCTTGAGTAGCTCTTCGCAGGGAGCGTGTGTGGGTGAGCGATTGCGATGTGAAACTTAAGCTAAACATCTATTGGTCTGTTAGTTGTGAACTGTGGACTATATTTTGACTGTTGGATTGCGGAAATTGCGAATGTGATTCTGTTTAACTATTCGGAAACTGCCCTTATCCTTCTTTTCTTTATTATACCAGACCAAGAGTTCAGATGACGAGCGGGTTTACAAAGCTTCACATTTTTATTACCTTTCCCCCTGCCCCAATTTCATAAGTAACCTTAGTTTCGCTGTATATATTAATTTTGTTTTTCATTTGTGTTGTCACCAGCAAATACATTAGCACAATTATGACTCTCTTGCCCACAGACTCTCTCCGTATATTGTTAATAAAATAATAATAATAATCTGTTGTTTTGTTTTATGGAGAGTTTATTAAGAGATTCCCAGTACCAGCAGGCTTCTTCTTTCTTCCGTCCTTTCTTTCTTTCAAAATTCTGCTTTACTTAATTTAGTTCTGGGGGCTTTTAGTTTGTGAAATCTTTAGTTGGGTTAATTGTTTGTGTTATTTACAGTGTTTGAGCAGATTGTCTTTGTTGTTGTGTTTGTTTGTTGTCTTCTGTTTCGTGTGGGTTCCGGAGCTGCACACAGAATGCGCTCTGCAGAAGTCATCTCCCAGCACCCCTCGTCTCGGCAAAGTAAGCCTGGCATGTCTTGGTGACAGCAGGGACCGACCGGAGACAATGAGGAGACATGCGAAGTTTTGAGGCTTCTGCCATTGTGTGCTTATTTTTTCTCTCGTTTCGTGTCGTTGTGTCTTGTTGTGGTCCCTCAGTTTATTTTCTCTAGAAAACTTTGAGTATGCTCTCGAAATGTCTGCCACCCTCTACATAGCACTGTGGCCAGGTAAAAGAGCACTTTTCGTAATAGAGTAATCATGTCAGAGGGCAAGAAGAATCGCTTCCGGCGGTCTTTCTTGCCAACAACAATTAGACTTTATAACGCCTCCCCCGACAGACATCGTGGCCCTGAGTCAGCTTGGAGGGTGTTGAGACCCTTGGATGTAACTTACACACTGCTGTATAACCTGTTACTGTGTTTCACCGGATCACTTTGATAACTACTTGCACTACCGTAAACTTTGATTTTATCCACATATTTATTTATAGTTCATGTTGAATTAGGTGTGTTTGCTATTTTGGATTTTATTGAATTCTGTGTATATTTGTATAGTGTATATTTTGCAGTACTGCTGTAACAATAGGCAAGAAATTGTACTGAGAAACGGTTCTCAAGCACAGCACTCAGAAATCCACAACTAGGTGGGCGAGTTCAGCGTCTTCCCAGGCTCACACCTGGCTATGGTAGGGAGGAGAAGGAGGAAAGCACAAAAAAAAGACGCAGTAGTAGTATTACTGTTAGTATTATCGTGTGCTGTGCGCCACCTAGTCACGATCGCCGTGGGGTGCCTGAGGGCGGACGTCATTGGCCATTGGACCCTTCTGCAGCCGACCATGCTGAGTTGTTCTGTCCAGTTGAGCTTACTGGAGTAGCTGGGGGAGGGGGGTGGGGGTAGACAGGCAAAAGCAGCTTAATCCATCAGTGGTGAGGGGGGAGTACCGGTGGGGAGAGCTTCCAATTATGAAAGGTGTTCTTTTCATTTATTTTACAAATGTGTTTGCCCGTTATTGTACTTAACGTTATACCAACCATGTGTTGGTATAACTCATACCTCATTAGGTAGCATGTTGGTGGTCATGCGGATAGCACATAACATGGAAGGAATTATTTGAAGTGACTGGTCAAAGTCTCTTGGACACTGAGTGGTCAATACATTGACATAATAATAATAATAATAATAATAATAATAATAATAATAATAATAATAATAATAATAGCATTTTGTGTTTTATTTCATTCATATTTATATTAAGTTAAAAAACTATGTTTGTCTAATAATATTACATTCAATAAAAAATCTATAGAATAGCTGGACGCTCTATATTCAGTTTGCTAATAACTATTATAAAAAATACTGATAATGATTTATATCAACTTTTGTGTTTGAGGTGTTGAGGTAGGTGCAAGTTCAAGTTTAAATGCAAGTTCAATATGTATCTTTATGTTGATGTAAAATACTTAAGATCACAAGTTCTCTTTCTGGCCCCCATGTGCGTTATCGAGTATACCAGATCATGAATAATTAATACAATTGTATGAAATGTTTAAAAAAAGAGCACAATTACATTGATATTAATGTTTCAAAATGTTTGCAGTCTTGCAATTTGTCAGTGAATCGGATTCATTTTTTAAAACAGAGATCATGAAAAACGATTGTTTTGCCATTAAATTTTAATTGAATAATTAAATTTTCATCATTCATTAAAACAAAACTAAACAAAACAAAACAAAAAAAACCCAGTATTATTATTTTTTGAAGTTTATAACCTGGGCATAGGAAGACTTCTACAGAGGTCAAAGGTCATCCAATCATCCCTTTAAGAGAAATACCAGTTGTTTTTTTTGTTTTTTATAATCATAAGCTTCTGTGCTGAAAAATAAAAATAAAAATGAGAAACTATTAACAAGTGACACAATAATCATATGCTTGATAATTCTGTTTTTGTTCATTTCTGTGTAATGATTAAATTTGTTAAAACCCTTCTTGTCAAGATTATTTCCTACCTTGTTCTTAGATTTTACATGAGTTGTTCAATCATACAAAAAAAAAAAAAAATGCAAATACTAGAAAAGATTGTGTTTATTTCAGCCGAAGGAGTTTCAAATGATTCAGTACTCTGGAAGTCACTAACTTGTGTTACATATTACAGTGTTTTTTTTAACCTTATCCACCTACTCTGGATGTGCTTTGACAATGCAGTGAATTTCCCATTATTTTGCCCTACCCTATCCTAAGCAATTAGTTGAATATTAACAAAACATCAACAGGGTATAAAAATAAATATGTTGATTTGTGCTAATATTGAACATTTATCTGTATTTTTTTTTTTTTTGCCTACTTAGTGTAATTATGGTACATAATAATTTATAACATTGAACATGAGAAATAATTCCCCAGAAGGTTGATTAAAAAGCATAATTAAATGTGCAATCCCATGATGCAGCATAGAAGCTAATGATGCATTACCATGGTAACCTCGAGTGAGAGCCACATACATCCCAGAGGTTTGACAACCTGTGGTAGGAACAAAGATTTCACACAATAGGTTACCAGAGCCTCCATAGAAGGCAGTACAAAGCATAAAGATTAGGACAGAGAAAAAACTCCTATCACCTTGACAATATGTATTTGTCCTTTATAGTATTAAAGGTGGTGGATCAGCCTTGATAGCAATAAATGCTAACCACAAATTCATGCTATTCATACTAAACTCATTCATACTATTCCAATTGAATAAAATATATATCACTCTTGACCTATTTCCTCTATGAAACACTATCTTTTTGGTGTCATCACATCTATATTAGGGTGGAATTATTATATTATGTGTCTTCATATTGGGCTATTTTACTTTGCCATCAAATTGTGCACAGAGAGTGCCTGTTAAATAAGGAGATATATACAACATTGCTGTCTCTGCTACTGAAAATATGTACCATACTAATTTATTAATTTTAAAATAGCACAAAATTCGATTTGAATAAAATTTTCATGCTATTTCATATGACAGAGGTGAATATGCATTTGTCCAAAATGGTTCTGCTTGCAGCACAAGGGTACGAAAACTGTTAGCGATGCTTCACAGATGGAAAATTGTAAAAAATAAAACAAATCCACCATATATGCAAAGAAGGAATGTCTGTTGACCTGTTAACGTTTACAGAGGAAAATATGGTACAAACTCATCACTTTGCTTTCTTATGCAATATTGGAAACATAAAGAAAGAAATACATTAAGGTGAAAAACCAGTATCTCTGCCCTAAATACAGAATGCAGAAATTTAAATAAAAGCATTCAGTGGCTCATTACAGTTCCTTCACAGAGACTGGTTCTCCTGAGGTCATTAACCCCCCCAAAGATTTGTTCTTGCTTAATCCAGATGCGTCCTCACAATCTGCTTGCCCCCGCAGTTAACCAGCCATGTTGTGTGACCATTGTGTCAGGGTAGAATGCCCCTAAATTTGACCCTCCGTGTTTCTTTTTCAGTTCATGAATAAGAGGAGATGTCACTGCAAAGCATCTTTTGACAATGATAAAACAGTGTATAATGTGTAAAATGTGTAAACAGCATCAGGACTGCTGGTGGTGACACATCCATAACGCCAGCCATACGCAACAAAACTGTGACCTGTGTAGTTTTAGAGAAAGCTGCATTCCAGCATTTATTGCTAAATCTTTCCAGATTTTGATATAATGTATTGCTTGTTCTACGCACTGCAAATAAATAATTAAGTTTCGTCTGAGGGTAAAAGCAATTTGAAGCATTTCCAATATATTCCATAGACAGATTAATTATATAATTATGTGTGTAGGAATCATTATGTTTCAAGGAACCAGTCTTCTGATTGGAAAAGAATATCTTCATTATAAAAGGAAAAAATGAAGATAAAACTAAAATGTCAAAAAATTCAGAATAATTTATATTCAAATACCAACACTTTTCATTTTCTTGACCATACATTGTTAATACCAACAACTTTTCTCTCTAAATAGGCCAGTTTTCTTCCAGTTTGATTCCAGATTTCTATCCAACCATCTGTACAGTACCAAGCATTATATTTAATCTGCACGTTTACATACACCTTCCGAAAGCACCAAGTGATATTGGGACTAGACTTGCTTTTGAAGGGATCTGGAAAATGTCCAATTAGAAAGATTAGAGTTTTTTCACCTCTAGTTAAATCATGGATTGTGCTCATGAAGAAAACTAAAGAGGTTTTAATACCCAGTTTATTCAGCTGAGCCACTCTTACACTTTGAGACCCTGATGTAGCAAATGGAGAAGATCTCATTAGTAATATTTTAGTTTTTTAACCTTTAGTTAAATAATTAGGTACTAATCCTTTTTAGTAACCACTGACCCATTTTAGTGATGCAGGGGGCTCTAGCCTAACCAGGCAGACACGTGAGGCAGTGTAAACCCAGAACAGGACAAAGGCAGGACAGGCAAGGCAGGACAAACACAGCTACAAACTCAGAGGGCCAATTTTGCAGTCATCAATCCAACAACTGGCAAATCTTTGGACAGTGGAAGGAAACCGCCTCGAAGACAAACTCCGAGCAAACAGTGACCTGAGCCGGATCTGAACCAGGACCCTGGCGCTTTGAGGTGCCAAGCTAAATTTTTCCAGTAATTTAAAGTTGTCCTCCTACAGAGGAAATCAAGCAAGATATTAAGTACAGGTGTGTAATCTACATTACTACAGACAGCTTTTGTTTCCTGATAACATATCCGATGTGCATAGATACAAGTTTTGAAATGAGTGACTTCAAAATCACAACAGTATATTCTCTCATATATCATATGCGCTCCACAAACCTTTATTTTGAGTGGAAACGATGAGTTAATTATAATTTAAACATTCATACTAGTATCACTACTATACGTTTAATTTACAAAAATGTTTGAATAAAGCTCTCAGTTGGTTTGGTCATACATTTCTTTAAAGTGTTTCTGATGGCTTCAGCTTACGTGAATATTTCCTTTTTGCGTCCCCCTGGTCTCTTTTAAAGAAATGGATACCAAGGGGTTTATGCTAGCCCAATACCAAACACATCCTTTGGTCACTCTGGGAGCTAAAGTAAGGACTGAAAACATGTAAAGGTGGATCATTCTTCACTTGTTGACTATGTTTCAGAAATAAAGTGCAAATTATACATTTAGTGCTAAATCCTTGATAAATCTAAACATAGTTGCCAGTCCAATTCCATGACTCCCATCCCTCAAGGTTTCAATTCATTTTCCTCTGCAGCATATCAATCCCTGGTCTCAATTAAGAGACATATTGCAAGGAAATCTTAATGTGTCAATTAACCAAATGGTCCACTGTGGATACCCAGCTATGCATTGTGGGTAAGAACAGCGTCTCACCTTTTTCCTGTAAATTGTGTCTAGGTGCAGGTTACAATAACAAAAGACTACTTTTTAAAGAATCATGTTTATAATAATTCGCCACACAAAGTATTACTTATATAAGCAATATGTATGCACTCTAAAAACATAACAATGTCCTGTATTTGTTCATTAAAGAACTCTTTGTATTGTACCATGTACAGATTTTAGCTATTTTATCTCATGAAAAAATATTAATATTTGATTTTAAAAAAGGGTTTTCACTGATTATTTCCGTTGTCTCAGACATTCTTGACAACACTTTAACTATGTTGTGTTTTCATTCCACAGTTATTTGAATGACATTTGCCTGAAACTTTACCTTTACCTCACAGATTCACCAGAATTCCTGTGCTCATCCAAAACAACTACTGCCCCTTGACTTTTCAAACCTATTACAGTAAGTTTTCCTATGGCACTTGCATTGTTCTGCATTTATTCATGAAAAAAAAAAATTCATTTTCAGTAAAAGCTGAAGTGAGGACAAAACCCAGATGTCAAATCTCAGACTCCCTCCGGTATGACCTCTGATCCAGTCCTATGGTAGCCTGTAGTCTCTCAAACTCACGCCGACTGTTAACGTTGGGACTCGGCTCATTTAATACCCTGCGACTGTCTTCATCCTCCTCCTCGTCCCTGCTTAGGAAGGCCAGTTCGTTCTCATAGCAGAAGGAATTGGTGCTGGGGACCAGGAACTTGTTCTCAACCATGTCCTTGGCACTGCAGCGAGGGGTTGACGGCACCTCATAGGTGTTGTGAAAGTGGGAGTAGTCCACTTTGTACTGGTTCCTCTCCTCAAAGAGGACAGGCTCAAACCTATGACCCCATAGGATCTCTGTAGCTAGGTAGGAGCTGCGCGCCTGTGTGGTCATAGCGGTGGCTTCCACCATCCCTTCCAGTATAACCACTACCTCAAAATCTGCTGTATCCAAGTCCTGTTTGCTGATTCCAAACAGAGGGCTTTCTTCATTAATCTCATGGAGAATTGTGATGGGTGAAACCAGGAAAATGCGATCTAGGCCTTTGTCAAAGCCAACGTTGATATCTATTTGGTCTAGAGGTATGTATTCTCCTTCCTCGGTGATCCGTGGCTTAATCAGCTGTGCCCTCACATGGGCCTCGACAATATGGCTCTTCCTAAGATTTCCAACTCGCCACATGAGGCAGAGCTTGCCATCCCTCATGGCGATTACAGCATTGTGGCTGAACAGCAGCGTCTGCGCTCTTTTCTTGGGTCGGGCCATTTTTGCCATGATGGCACCAATCATGAAACAATCAATTATGCATCCTAAAATAGATTGGAAAACAACCATGAATACTGCCACAGGGCATTCCTCTGTGACACAACGGAAGCCATAGCCAATGGTGGTCTGTGTCTCGATGGAGAAAAGAAAGGCTGCAACAAAGCCGTTCACCTGAAGCACACAAGGTATAAAGTTCTCATCTCCACCAGGGTTGTCAAGATCCCCGTGCAGCAAGGCAATGAGCCAAAAAGCAAGCCCAAAGGCCAGCCAGGAGACCACAAAGACCAATGAGAATATAATGAGCATATAGCGCCAGCGGATGTCCACGCAGGTAGTGAAGATGTCAGCCATGTACCGCTGTGACTTGTCATCCATGTTGGAGAACTGAACGTTGCATTGGCCGTTCTTCTTAACAAAGCGGTTGCGGCACTTCCGGCGAGTGTGGATCTTGCCATTGCCGAAGCCGTTTACCCCAGGCATTGTGGTAAGTCTGAGGCCTTCTTCTTCAGAAGACACAATGCTATAGCGGTTGATCCTGCCCACACTCATGCCTCTCTGGAGCCCATAAACCTGTCAACCTTTTATTCCCAGTAAGCGCTGGCAACACCATTCACAAAAAGCAAGAGAATGAGCAGCTATAATAATTATATCCAGGGGGTATCGGTGCACTGGTGTCCCGAAGATGAACACCTCACCAGCACCCTGTAAGGGAAAAAGAAATCCAGCACAAATCAGTTAGCTCATCTGCCATTGAAGACATAATACATCTCCATATGTGTTTGATAGAGTTGAGTTATGAATTGTGTCATGATTTTGTGAGAATTATATTCACTACATCGCACCACTCTTCTTAAGCATTATAGCTGTGTAAGTTATTCAGACAATAGTCACAAGTGCAGGTATAATTTTTTTGCTAGAAATTAAGGTATTTTACTTCAGCCGCCCTCTCCCTCTTGCTGTACACAATTGCAAGTTGCAAAAGGCAATGCAAGTGTGTCTTGATTAATTGATCAATGTTTAATGATCTAATTTTAAAAGTAATTAAACACATTTTCCTATTTCTTTGACTCATGCAAAGAAAATTATATTATATACAGTTAAATAAAAGTGTGATTTGAATTTGATCCCAGCCATAATCTATTTAAATTTTTTAAGAGATGGAATGTCATAAACTGTACTTATATCCGATAATCATGGTATGATGTCATTGAAAGGAATTTGCTGTACACTGTATTGATTACCCATGCTTCTGTCGAATCTGATTTACGATGTTTAAACTGATTAAATAATGAACAGTATAACATCCTGCATATTCAGTTACACTTTTTTTTTAGACCATCGCTAAAAAATAGAGTAAAATGATGCTTGACAAAAGACTGCTAATAAGGGATGGATTAATGAATGGTTACAAGGTTGTCATGGTGACGCCCTGACTGGCCTGATGGAGATAAAAATCAAAGCAATAAGAATTAATAATAAAAGCATCTGAACAGTTTAGTTTTCTCTTCAATATATTCCAAATGTATTTACACTAGCCCTGGAAGTTCAGTGTTTTCTGAAACATCAATTGATCATTAGATACAAGACAAGTAATAAAGTAAACGCAAACATTTTGTCTTTGAGTTAGGGTGGGGAACAAATCAAAACTTTGACTAATATCAGTTAAAACAATTGTATTCAGAAGCATTTTCAGTTTTTTAAATGAGCTTTTTTCTTCTACTCATAAAAAGTTGTTAAACTTGTTGCACAGTTATACAAAGTGCAATTAGCAGGTTTATAAATATTTTAAATTTGGTCCCAGCCTAGATTGTGCCGAAAACGAAAATGTCCAATTTAATTGCATTAAGATAAAGTTCAACAGTGGGTGAATACATCCCATATCTAAGTATACAAATAATTTTATATAAAATTATATAAAATGTTTATTGGATGATTCGTAAAACTAATACTGAATTTATCAAACAACTGGCACATTAGAATATCGCTACCTTCTTTTCAAAAAGATAATCGGGCTTACAAGCTATATACTGGAAGCCACTTAGGTGGTAATAATGGTAGTTTTTTTTTTCAAAAAATAATTTTTCATTTAAATCCAATCCCCTTTAAGGCTGTCGTCCCCTTAACACAGTGCAGGTTACCCACATAAGAGGTTCAGCGCCGGTGGGAGGAGCAAAGGTGCTTGCACGGAAGACAGGAGAGGCTGGTTAGTGACAAGCATAGAGAAGACCTACTGATTCCCATCCACGTTCTCCCAGTTGTGCATCACCGCTGCTTTGCTTTTCGGATCACAATTGGCAGATCTCATTCAAATGTGTAGATCTCATTAAAATGCGTAGATCTTATTCAAATGTGTAGATCTCATTCAAATTTGTAGATCTCATTCAAATTTGTAGATCTTATTCAAATGTGTAGATCTTATTCAAATTGGCAGACCTCATTCGAATTGGCAGATCCCGTTCGAATTGGCAAACCTCATTCGAATTGGCAGATCCCATTCGAACTGGCAGACCTAATTTCGACTTGGCAGATCTCATTCGAATTGGCAGATCCCATTCGAATTGGCAGATCCCAATCGAATTGGCAGATTCAAAGCCTGCAAATTATAGGTCATAGAGCGCATACACCAACTCAGGCACTCTGGACATTTTAAACTTTTTAAATGACAAGAGGGTAATGACTTTTTGAATGCAAAGACGACACGTTTGTTAAAAGAGGAGAAACTAAGAGAGCATTTTTATTTTGAAGGTCATGCCTGTGTCTACGTGGGTTATTATTACGCTGTATTAACAATAGCACTACATAGTACCTGACCTGTCAGAACAAGTCACTCTTACTGTTTATCTCCATCCAGTCCTGACTAAAAGGGTCATAAGTGGCTTTTTTAGCCTAATAACATCGGCTGAATCACCAACGATATTATTGACAGGGGCATATAGATTCAATAGAAATAGGTTTTAGATTTGTAATGCCTGCTCAGACAGCCTGGAGACATAAGAACTGTTTTATTAGGTAACTTTTTGACTTGGAAGGCTTTTAAAACATAACATTTTTTTCCCATTTTTGTCTGTAATGTTTTCGTTTCAGCAGGTTTTTAAAAGCTTAACTCTGACTTTTAGCATAAATAGGTACATTCGGAATATGACAAGTTTTTATATAAAGTAATTATCAAAAATTCAAGGACTGAGGGTTTTAGACAATTGAACTAGACTTGTTTTTATTTTAATTTATTAAAAATTTAAACAGCTTTATAAGATACATAGCCACCGTAGAAAAAATATCATAACAAATATTTCGACTGCAAACCAAAAGGCTGCTCAAATGTGAAATATATTCACAATTACTCACACCATATACACTTGAATTGCATAACATGAAAGAACTAAGTCATTCGTACCATTACTCTATTGCATGATACAAATTGAATCCGAGTAAAGGGAAGATTTGCAGGTCAGACAGGCTGCTCTTTGTATCACTGACATTACATAGTTTTTTGACTCCTCTTCTCTGCTGTGGTTGAATAAAGTACAACCAGGGATGTGATGCTAAGAACCGAGCAGTGCCCACTCCTGTGAGTCGTTTGTTGGCTTTTAATGTGTGAATTATCCGGTTCATTGAGCAGCGGTCACTGGAGGCTTATTGTGGACCATGCATTATTAAAAGAATGAAATATAGAAGTGGGCTCTGTTTAACCACGGAAGGAGGCATCGTTTTATTGGTTTTCCTTTTTTTACTTCAAACCTCTTTCTTCTTACTCTTTGCCCTTTTTTTAACATGAAGGCTTAATTCACAATCCATCAAGACACATTTTATAGCATTATCTCAAACCATTTAACAAAATCACCATTTAACCATTTCACTTATAAGAATTTACTTTTTTCTGTAGGCGAAAGCACACGTCTAGGAATACTTGACTGATTTGAATGAGAGGGTGAAATGAGTTGTTGTATTTTACACACGATTATCACTTCTGCATACTACATTTGGGCCAAGTATCAACAGATCATATAAATAAATCAACTATTTAGTAAATTTTCTTTAAAAACGGGGTTATCCAGTTCCCTTAAACATGTGTGAGCGTGTATATCCAGTATATATATTTTAAAATGTTGTTTATTTAGCAGATGCACTTTTCCAGCACTAGTTTTTACTGGTCATTAAAAAAGGTTGAAAGTGAGGTAGAACTCTTTTGAAAGTATGCTTTACAACATGTAGCTGGGGTTCAACAAGTTCTGTCTACTACTTGACACGGACGTCAGATATTCTACAAAATATACAGTTCTATACAGCAGTTTAATACAAGAGCCAGTTATATCACACAAACTACCAAGTCACAATTAAATAGTTGAGTGTCAGTACAGACATATATATATATATATATATGCCTGTACTGACACTCAACTATTTAATTGTGACTTGGTAGTTTGTACCATATATATATATATATATACATACTGATGTTTTAACAAGATCAACTATATATTCATTTCAGCGGTTTTAAGCACAAAAGCTTAACCATTCAGTATCCCGAGAGGCGTTCGCCAAATTTAGATTTTTGAAATCTTTGATTTTGACAGTGGTGGCTCACAGTTGGCAGAATGTTTATGGCGGATAACGGCTTGGCTTTTCTCAGCGTGTTGTAACAAGCGTTGCCTGTCTACATGGATGTGCGGGTTATGTTGTGTGGCACTACCTAGCAGAGTCATATTATTAGATATGTGTGGTTATTGAATTCACGTTAACATTACAAAGTTGGCTTTCCAGGGCTGCCGTCGAGAGAGATGTGCCTCTTCTCCTACCGGTGCTGAATCTCTCAGGCAGGCCATTAAGCCTGCAGGATGTAGAAAAAGACAGGTGGCTCGAAGGCAACAAAGATTGGAGGAAACAAGTCATACTTTTTCAACTTCCCCATGCGTGGTGGCAGGGCTCAGCTTAATAAGCCAATATGCATTAGCACAATTGGTGATTCCAAATTAGGGAAAACAGTTAAGATTATTCACGATCCCTAACTTTGTTAGCTCCAGAAAATATAACATAAATTGTTTCAACACAAGTTTCACCTTGCCATTTAAACAGAAATGACAAGTAATCTACAAAAGTATTCGAATTGCGATGCAATATTTGCTAAACCTTACAAAAAAAGATCAGCTGAAAAAACTCCTCTTTTGCCCCTCAAACATCTAACCCCTCCACAAGCCCCTGAAAAAATAATTTAAAAAGCATCGTGTTAGCCAGCCGCAAATTAATATTATATACAGTCTTTGCTTTTCTACTGTGCTATGCTTGAAACCTTATCAACCATATTGATTTGTGCTATTACGGTAATTATCGAGCCATCTAGCTATGTCAACAACCAATAGCTAGCGGCTTTAGTTATGAACATACAGTACTATGCAAAAGTCTTAAGGACATATGAAAAAATTATGCATAGCAAAGATGCTTTCAATAATAACAAAATTCCTAAATTTAAAATAAATACTATAAAGGGCACTAAGCATTAAAAAACTTTTAAGAAACCCTAAAAAAATAAATTAATAAAAATTTAAAAAAACAATATTTGGTTTGACCACCCTTTGCATTTAAAACTGCATCAGTTCTCTTAGGCACACTGTAGTGCCGTTTTACAAGATAATCGTAAGCATCTTGGAGAACTTTCCACAGTTCTTCTACAGACTTTGGCTGTCTTGTTTGCTCTGTCCAGGTAATCCTAGACAGCCTAGATGAGGTTGAGATCAGGGATCTGTGGAGGCCATACCATCTGTTGCAGTGCTTCTCGTTCTTCTTTTGGAAAAAGGAAATCTAAAAATGGCTTTTTTTTCTACTGACACACTGATGCAATAGACAAAAAAATATACATCAAAAACTATGTTTATGTGAAAAAGCTAGGATTCCTTTTGCACAGTACTGTATGACCTGCTGATGTATGTGAATTGCCTTGGCTGACGTTAGCTAGCAAAGTTTTATATTGTAATCCCTCCATTGTATCTTAATGAGAGGATTTGACCATTGAGGTGTATGTAACCTGACTGGTCATGAGCGGCTATGCTAGTTTGATTATTTTGCTTTTTGTCAGTTTTATAAAATATAATTAAATGAAAGCTTTTTATGAAACTTAAAAAAGTCATTGTACTAAATGCAGTATAATTCGATACATTTAAGAACATTAAAGCTGTAAAAAGCCATTTACTCTAAACAGTTTCACATATTTTCTTAATTTAATCAACATGTTTTACCATTAAATGGTGTGGTAAATTCTTCTGTCTTCTGTAAACCTAGAAGTATAATGCTTTGTGCTTGGTTGCCCATTGCATCTTAAGAGAACATTAAAATTATGTAAATAAATATATTAACTTGATCAATTGTGTGTCTTCCAAATTGGCTATATTATTATGACGGTGTCGGTTTTGTAAAAACATAATACTGGTTGCTGAAGATGAGAGAGCCTTCAGTTCCAACCAATCATAAAAGGCCTTCACAGTACACACTAGATAAAGACTTGCAGAAATAGCATTCAACAATGTTTACTACTTAGCAAGTCTGATACCTGTCTGAAAAATACAAATAAATAAAATTGCAATGACGGTAGGAGGATAGTTTAAAGATATATCTTCAATAACTTGACTTGCCGAAACAGTTGTTCTGTGTTGTTCAGAAGCACGGATTCCTTGTCATTTTCCATCCAT
The DNA here is from genome assembly GCA_025775065.1 of Hiodon alosoides. NCBI lineage: Eukaryota > Metazoa > Chordata > Actinopteri > Hiodontiformes > Hiodontidae > Hiodon > Hiodon alosoides. The sequence continues at coordinate 23,571 of JAOYSI010003341.1, forward strand.
CTATCCATCCATCCATTTACGAAACCGTTTATCCTGGTCAGGGTCGCGGGGGGTGCCGGAGCCAATCCCGGCAGGCATAGGGGCAAGGAAGGGATACACCCAGGACGGGACGCCAGGCCATTGCTGGGCCTTGTCATTTTCCCCACCTGGATTTAGCCTCCATGTCATTAAACTGGATTATGTGAGTGAACATCAGTGAGACACTGCCACCCGGGCATTGATTTAATCCTGATCGCCTTGTCTTTTGGTGTTTGTATGACTTCAACTATGCTGAAATTCCTTTAATCTTTTGTAAGAAAATACATTTACTCCATCCCTTTGATTGTTTTGTGAAAGATAAACAGCATGACAGTATCATAAGTATTTCACATGTCTTTAATAATAATTTTATGATACTGATTATAACAAGGGCATTTAGGAATGGTCTACTTTTTTTAAATGATGACATTAATAACAAAGGCAATGGCAGGTAAATAATATTAAATAGACTTATGATTAACTATAAGTGCTACCACTACACTGATGTTTGTCCATCGTTTATACTTCCAGGTAAAGCCATATTATATATACAAACCTTTTAGATGTCAGTATGTTCATTATGTATCAGTTTGTGCACCTTGTTCTGTGCGATATTTATTAAGCTAGCAAGCTTAAATATAGAAACAGTAGAATGAGATATAGAAGCGTATTTATTAGACTGGATTCAGTTGGCTGAGGTAAAATATATACTGGTATATGTAGATTTTGGTTTTAATGGTGAAGGAGCAAGCCGGCTAAGATATAGAATCCCAGATACCTGTTAACGGAACAAAGTTTGCAGAGATGTAAATAAGTTAGTCATTACCTATGAAAAGGATCAGTACACTGGAGAACAGCACTCTAGCACCCTGGGTACAGTTACTCATTATGTGCATAACCAGCCTGTCTTTTTTCTTTTCTTGAACAGTAGTTTCCATATCAGATCATGTTTCACATTAAATGTTAAAACGAAAGTAAAACCCAGCTGTGTGCAGGACATTGTGGAAGAAATGTTTTCAAGCCTCTGTCAAAAGCACATGGTCAAGAAAGTGTACTGCATGGTTTTATACAATGCCAGTATTTAGTAATGAGATAGCATGTGGGTTAAGAATGCATAAAGAACAAAATAAACTGCATTTTTTTACAGTATTTTGCCGTTCAGAGCATTGACACAGCTCTGTTTTGTGAGATGTTTGACAATGGAAAGTATTGTGATTACTTTGATGAACAGGGAGTACAAGGCCGTCTCTAGCATTGAAAGGCAGAATCAGAATGACCATCCAAATAGTATTCCCAACAAAAAATATCTGAGCAATATTTTTACTTCAGCTAATCCCTTCTTTGTGTGTGTGCGAGTGCACGAATGTGCGCTTGATAGATAATCTGGCTGCACGAGGCATTTGCCAAGAAGCACGGAGAAGCGTAATGTTAAAAGCTAATTCACACTTTGTTTGCATCATTTATCCTTCACAAGAAAATGTTGTTTCCTGCCATGATACGTCTCTACAGGACGACTTTTGAGGAAGCTCACGTTTTAGCACCGCACAATAATTCCCGACAAAGTTGGCTGAGTAATAGTTAGAAACGACACGGAAGATGAGAGATTGATGTCCCCAGTGTTTGAGCAGAGTCTCAGAGGGGGGAAGTTAGCGTCTGGCATGGCTGCTCTTCTCCCAGTAGAGCAGAATCCTGGCTATCCCTGTGGACTCTAAATGCCACTCTGCACACACAACAATGCCAACAGATGGGAGAGGGGCCCACATCGTTCGTTTTAGGGATTTAATAGCTTGGAATATTACAAGCAAGGCAACAGATAGCCAGACGGTTTATTTCTGCCAGGGCAAGGGGTGCTTCTGTCACTCCTTTTCCGGTCCAGCTAGACCTGAATACAAGATCCAGTGTCCCGAGTAAAACCTTGTTTATTTCATCGTTTAACCATTCAACCGAGTGCTGTGAAAAAAGGACTTGTAGAATAAGACAATATAATTGCCTTTTGACAGCACTCGCAAGTTGCTTTGACACAAGTGTATGTCATGAATTAAATTCTATATATAAAATAGAAGTGGTTTATTTCTTTGCCAGTGGTGGATAATTAATTTGCCCCCATCAGTTAAATTGCCTCGTTGATGGCAGCAGGTAAAAACAGCTGGATTTTAACTGAAATGTGAGAAACTAAATATAGTTTTCTACCACATTCTGAGCGAGAATGATAAGTATGTATGAGTGTTAGAGTCCCACGAGCACAGGCTGCTGGCTCCCCTCCTACACTTGGAGTGTGAGGGCTCTACAGTTAGCAGTCCTGCTGGGCCACTTTTCTCAGCCAGAAAATCTAACACCATACAGCAATTAGACTCCCAAACCCAAATTATATGTTCACCTTTGGTCATTCATCTGTACCACCGACAAATATTTAAACAATCTAAAACGGAGAACAAAACTTGTAAAGGAAATATCTTGCTTTGACCATTACTTTACAACTATTGATAATTAGCAAACTGTATTGCAGTCTTGCATTTTTCCATGCTCAACATTTTATAGCTGAGTGTGCCATAAATGAATTTGTGGATGTCTTCTCTGAGACACGGCACTACATTTCATTTTTGTGCATTTTGAATGATCGCCTGTTCATCGCCAACATTGGCTGAGGAATTGGCTGATAGCAATGACCTCAATGTTTGCTTGTGCGCTTGTGCATTTTCCAATCACACAAAAGAGCTGCAAGTACAATTTTCTGATTTTGCACTGTGCCTCCATAAGATTGCATTTCAAAATCAGTGAGCGATGCTGTCCTGTTAGCGCCAAGTGTTAGCCAATTGCGGAAAGCACAAGGAAGGCGCCATTGAATAACGAAACCACAAGTAAACGGCAATATACCTGGATTGTGAACAAAAATTATTGATAAATATAAATATAACTTGCTATCTACAGTACAAAAACTATCACAAAAAATAGACAATCGCTCAAACCTTTTGTCCTGCATATGAAATGTGTTTGATACCTACTTCCAAAAGAGAGGGTAAATTCCACACAACACATAAAATAGCAAAAGTTTTATCCTTTTCCTTAACATAATGTTTCAAAAATACATTTTGCCATATTTTTTTCCTATATTGACTTAAAATTTGCATGCCAGATTTCACTATCTTTGTGCAATATGTAGCAAAAAATGTAGCTGTCACTTATAAGTGCTCTCATCTTTCTAATAACACTCAGTTTAATTTAGACTTAAGTACACTAGAGAAAATTTCAAGATAACAGTTAAAATCCCCAAATTATCCTTGTATGCCGTTAGAAAATTCATCAATATTCATATAAATCATACAAATATTTATGATTATGGCATATTGCATGTTTAAGAATATGAATCCCATGTTCTCAGTTTTATGTGGCACATTCTCTTATATCGAGACTTGACTTAGAATTACTAATTATATGAAATGCAATGCTCTAAATGAAGTAACAAACAAGGCTATATTAAATTAACCTATTGCAGTCTCAATATTAAATACAGATAATAATATACAAATAAAATTACTTAGGTCCTCCCCGTGTCATCAATCACTTGCAATGGGCAGCTTTATAAGCTTTAAAAATAAGAATACAAACAGTAATTATTGATGTCGGTCCTGAATTATTAAGAATTCATATAGCTAGTTGATACAAGTGTTGATAGGTTTCTCTAATGAGTATCAGAAAACATTTATCCCCAATTCTATAAATGGTGAATGATGACCAAATAATTTCATTAATAATGAAATTGCACAAAATACATTTTAAACCAACTCACTTTAACAATACTGTTTATGCAATCAGTTAATCAAATTAATTTTATTTGATATATAACGCTTTTTACAAACAAGTTCTTACAAGACACTGAACAGAGAGAACAGAAAAAGAGAAAAAAGCTATTTTGCCAATGTTTGGAAAAACTGAATAATGATTTATTACAGGTGGCTATGAACATAGATATAGCTCCTGAAATATAGTACAATATATTCACAGTAGCTGAGCAGTAAGTAAATCATTAATAATCTTAAAAATAATATGTTATACAGCACAATATCATTCACATATAGCGGGACAGTGGCAAGTTCTTTGTTTTGTTTTCGCAAATGTAATATAGAAATATATTTTAAATCATATTGATAAATAGATTGTTAGTATATGTTTGTGTTTACGATATGCTTTGAACCACAAATATGTGTGATCAAACAGTTCTGAAACTTTATCTGTAAATTGAAAAATATTTAGTTATTTTTCTTGTATAAAATTGCAAGTTTTGCAACAGAAATACATTTGTGCACATTTTTAGATCTGTTCTGCCATACCTGTCAGGTCGTATCCTTAAAGAGAGGTGTGCATGCATGCATATGGTACAATTGCATGTTTCTCTCTGTATGAAGTAAAGTCTTGGTTAAGGAATGTGCCAGGAAGGCTGGACTGCTACTGGCTTTGATTCCACATGGGATTGAGTGCAGAGAAGGCAGCTGTTGCATATTGTGTTAGCCTCATCAACGTTCAGAAACAGATCACGTTTTTTTTTTTTTTTAAATCCTTCATAATTATGCAGTAGTTGCTAGGCTGCCAGTCTCAGTACTACATGCTGGCTGTTTGTATTGAACATGTTGTACAGAAGCTCTCCAGTGCATTTTGAATGGTGCAAGATGCACTGTATATTACATCACTGGAACATACATGCAAGTTTTACTTAAATCCAGTCAATGGTGAATTCACTGAAAGCTCCCAGTCAGTGTTTGCTGTGTGAGAGGGTCAAAAAATCAAATTCTGAGCTATATTTAAAGTTTGGATGTCGTGCTTACCTTCCAAATTCCTGCTGGTCCATGCAGTAGGACTGAGATGCAGTTTCCTCTCTCGTCATCCAGCTAGCCAAACTGCAGCATTTTCTCAATTTGTTAGTATTGGTTGTTTTCAGACAACTATGGGTAGAACCACTCCATCCATTTGAGCCAGAGGCATAAAGCAGCTTTGAACTCCTTCATCTCCATCCGTCCCAATTTTTTTCAACCTTTTCAGTAATTTTCCCAGCTGTTGTAGTTCATTCACAATGCAACTCTTTGAAAATGCTCTTTCACTCCTTTTTGCTGTTTTTTTTTTGTTGCTTTTGACTAGAAAATTATATAAAGTCACCCTGTGACAGCCAGCAAGACTCCCAAAATCCTCTCTTTTAGTAACCAGAGCTAAGTAATAATTTCCAAACATGAAAACCACATCGTATCCTTGTCCACTCAAATGCTTTCTCTGAGATCCTGGAAGTACAAGCTGAATGGTTATTTTTCCTAAAACTATAAAAGAAAGCTTCCACGTCTTCCCCTTCTCTCTCACACACAATCTTTGCTATCTGATCCAGTTCTGCTGCAGTTTTGTCTCTCTCTCTCTCTCTCTCTCTCTCTCTCTCTCTCTCTCTCTCTCTCTCTCTCTCTCTCTCGCTCTATCACTGTTGAGCTCTCTCTCTCTCTTTCTCGCTCTCTCTCTTGCACTTGCTCACCCTCCCTCTCTTTTCTACCTCCGTGTATCACAGTAGCTGCCATTTACAGCCACTGTGGACTCATTCCACACACAGTCCCTCACACTGCACTGCCAAGGAGCATGCATAAAAATGTTCACCTAACGCCACAAATCTTCATTATCATTGAGTGTCTGTGTCACATCCATGTTTTGAATCCTTTTGTTCTCATGTGACTGAGCAGCAAAGTCTAATACAGATTGTTAAAATGCATTAGGTACAAAAAAATTTTTCTCTGTCTTTACTTTTTGTGGTTCTTCCTAGGTGTATTATAACAATTAGCTTATTTACTGTATGTATTTGTCTTATCACAGTTTTATCAAATACAGCGAAGGTAATCAGTAGATTTTTGAAAATCTATGAAAATATCTATTTTATTGTCACAGTTATATTATTATTTTTTTCTAATCAAACCCTTCAATAAAGGAAGCATTTTGTGACCAGGTGGTATTTTAGCGTGAGCACAAATGTGAGAAATTATGTAGTTTGTGGTTTTGCTCTGGGATCTCTTAAAGTGACAATGCCATTGAGACGACATTCAGAGAGGATGTGAACAGAGACAAACTAGTTCCCTTTTAGGAACTCCAATGTTTGTCTGTAAGTGGTTTACAGTATTCATTTAAAAGTGGCACATTGCGTGGAAGTTTGTCACCCTGGTGATGAAGTGAGCATTGGACACAGCATCTATTGATACAGAGAGAGATGCATGTCAGAATTGACCGTATGAGTGAAATGAAACCCAGTACGCCCCTTGGAGATTCCTGGAGAGGTGGGTTTAGAACTCACCGCAACTGAACCATTCGGCAGAGCTAATGGATGTTTATGACGGAATTTTACGCTAAACATTCATTTGTATTTCGAGTGTCTCTAGGGTCCAGGAGCGTATTGGTCCCTGTTGGATGGCTGGTCTGGGAAAATCCTTCACAATCATTTCTGGAATCAGTGTGAATACTAAAAGTTGCAAGCCTACAACGTAACTGGTCATTCTTTATTATTATAATAATTATAATAATAATAATCATTATTATTATTATTATTATTATTATTATTATTATTATCAGTATTTGTTCATCTGGGTTACTGCCTTTATCAAATAAAGAGCAAATAAAGGTGAACCTTTCCATGGCAGTTGCTTCAGACATTCACTTGTTAATTAATTAAGGTCTCTTTCAATGCTGGACCTGTGGGTACAGTTTTTTTTATAATTTGTCAATTTCTGAACAGAAATTTTCAAGGAATTTAGGTTACATATCACCATTTTAATGTCATCAATATTTTACTTTTTGTCGAGAGCATTAAACATTGATTTTATCTGCTTGGAAGTATGCACCATTTGTATGCACCAAAGCTAAAGGAGAATCTCTGAGATACCATCCTGTTTGTTTCTTGTCGAAGTCAATAGATAAGCGCTGGTTAGTACCATTACATGAATGGGGGTACGCCGATGCTCGATTCATGATGTTTGGATTCTGAACCTCCAGGGAAAAGTCATTGTCTCAAGATATAAACAGAGCAGAACAAGAGAATGCTTTATACACCGACAGAATGAGGGCAAGATTTAACATGCAAGCAGAAAAGTTTCCAGTTCGATCGTGCAATCCTTTTGCCCCTGTTAATGTCATAGACTTTCACCACTAGAATGGTGTCACACAAACCATCACAAAATCAAAACCACAGATTACTCTGATTCTCTTTTACTGCCTGACAGATGTTACAGATGCTGTTTTGTCTGCATTTTTAATACTTCAATACTGGCAATGTTATATACCTCAAAAATGTTAAATGGTTATGTGTTTGATTGTCAGTGCATAAAGACGGGAGCAGTAAGAATAGGAACTATGTGGCTGATATTTGATCTCGACCCAGCTGACTGATGAATCGGGTAGATAATATTTAACCAATTTTTTTGGCACTGCTTAATATGTAAACTGTTCCGAGCAAAGTATACTTTGGCCTATGATGACCTGAGTGTGCAGTGTAATGTACCACGGTGACTTTCTACCAGAGAGTCTGACACAGGCCCTATGGACCCATGCTGATACAGGCTTTAGGAGAAGAAATCTCCCAAAGAAAGAGTCTCGCCTGGCAAAAAGTGTCTTCCGCATGTCTCATTCCTTTTGTCAGCGCTCAGCATGCGTGAGAATGTTGTAAATGGATCCCCCTTTGGCCGCCTAACTTCAGATATGAACCGCAGTCTTGATTATCAGCCCTTAACTCAACCGTGGTCATGATCAGCCCTCAACTCAACCGTGATCTTGATCAGCCTCCAGCTCAACCGTGGTCTTGATCAGCCCTCAACTCAACCGTGGTATTGATCAGCCCTCAAGGTCAACCGTGGTCTTCATCAGACTTCAACTGAGCTGTGTATCCAACTGGGAATTAATTACATTTGATTTAGGGCTCTATTTTGGTGATCATAGCACTATGCCCTAACGCAGGTGCTAGTTCACGGCACTGGCAAGTTGAGGTGTGGCCAAGACGATGTTGCAATTTTTATGGTACGTTATGGTGGAGCCAGTTCCAACACAACTGTTAAAAGGGTCAGCTTAAACTAGTAGTGAACATATAGATGCAAAGGGTGCAGTTACATAATAACCAATGACAGCTGTTTTTTTTTCCCTTTAAGAAGCAAAGTGTTTGCAATATGACAAACTCATGTTTTCAGTATGCCAGAGGACGCATTTCAAGGCTCTGCCACATGACGTCTGATTTTAAATGTCCTATTATGCACGTTAGATGCATAAATACCCTTATGAAGTGGAATATTTTATAATATAGATAACTTTGTATGCAACTTTGTGATTTGAATATGACTTTCTCAATAGCGTCTTCAAAATAGCCCCTGTTCGTCTCCATTTGTGCTAAAAAGGGGTCTTGATTGGCATCGATGCAGGCACTAAAATGAGACTAACCGAGACCAAAATAGCACTTAGCTGATAATGTCCCAACCAGCAATGCAGCTTCACACCTCGCTCAATGCAAGTCGATTTCTTGTGGTGATTCAAATGATGGTTGTCTGTGGTAGCGCTTAGGATCCTAATAAGTGTGAACCTCGCTATCGGACGTCCTTCCTGCCATCAGCCATCAGACTTTACAATGCCTCATTGTGAGCCAGAAAACTGGGACCACCAGTTTAATAACATCTGAACTCTACTACCTGCTCTGCACTCTGCTTTTGCACTGATTTTTTGCACATAACCTTTGCACTTCTATTTAACCATTTTCCTGTGTTTAACCCTACCGTATGTATGTACTACTTGTTGTTGTGTGATTTATTTATATGTTTTTGTGTAATTTTTGTCCTTTACTGCAGTAGCGCCGCAATTTCCTCATTGGGGATAATTAAAGTACCTATCTATCTATCTATCTAACCTGCGTCGGACAAAAACAGCAAATCCACCTGTGTCCACGACCATTACCGCTTGTGTCTGGGGAAATATGAAGGGAATGCATATGAACACAGAGGGCTCTAGGTATTATATTCCAGATGACACTGGCCTCCTCCCACCTGAGATGATCAAGGTATTAAGATGTATTACTGATAGTGCTTGCTAATTTTTCCTCCGCGGGGAAACCTGACTTGTTTTCTGTAGGGATTGCTTTCAGATACATAACAGAGAGACTAGACCGTCCGTTTTGTCTCCCATCCAAAACACATGTCACATGACACGGATTCCAGAGCACAGTGTGAACACTTCAGATATTTCCAAAGGAGAGGTCCTGTACCATGAGTCATCGCCGAGTGCAATCTGGTACCACCAGCTGCAGTTATCTTGTGTTCATTTGCATTAATCAGCGAGCCCTTTAAATAAATGTTAAATTATAATGATAGCGATCATGTTAAGGAAAGTGTCGTGTCATCACTCCACGTGCCCAGATACTCAGGGCCAGCTATCAGTCAGTGTCTTTTTGCAATGATTATCTATTAATTTTGGCTGACTTACTGGGCCAGTGTTTTAAAAAGTGACCAGATGCTAACATGAATTTAGAGTCTGAAGTCAGGGAATTGCGTTACATTTTGCGTGCAATGAGAATGGCCACAGTTTAAACTTTAAATTTAGTTGCATGAAGAATCTAACATTTTGAATTAGTTTAAAATGTTAAACAGGATGTATACAGTTGAACATAGTTATTAAACTATTATTTACTTAAGTAAGTATTGTCTGTATATTTACATAATTGCTAAAACTGTGCCAAACTCCTCAATAACCAATAGGGGGAGTATGTCATCATGAACACGTTCACTACATTCAGTTAGATTAGTTTATATTTAAAGACGTTAATTCAATGACAATAATCATTGATGCTTTTTAATTTAATGATAAGTGGACAAACAAAGAACAAAACAAGTCTTTAACCAAGCAATCTATTAGATTTTGTGTACGTTGTGTTGGGGAGCATATTTTGATTTCAGTCAGTGTCCTTAGTATCACATTTTCTTAGGGAGTTCACTTCAAATAAAGATTTAGAAACATGTGATGCCAACTCCTGGATTCGATAGCTGACCGATGAGCAGTTGCGATTGACGTCTGATTCAGGCTAAAGGGTTCCCTTGCATGCACTGTGGGCTATCGAAGGCAGACCTAGGGAATGCCTAATATTTTCAGGTACAATTCCTGTGCTGGCAGAAAGTCAACGATTTGATCTGCAGCTTTTTAAAGCCACTGTTTTTATGTATGTAGCATTAGCCACATTCCCAGTGTGGGGATGTCAGAGCTTCAGCTGAACCGGGCTAATTTATTCATCCTTCTTCCCACATCTCTTTCTTTGTTTCGTTCACGCTGTTTACATGATCTTTCTACAAGTCTCCTTTTCTCCCTTCAGTCCCAGACAGTACCTCACTCACTCACCTGGCGTAACCTTACTTTTGCACACCCGAAACATACCCTGTTGGATGCGAAAAATAGAGAGATTGGACGAAGAAAACTACAACAGAATTTTCTCCACACACCGACATACTTATATTATATGAAAGCTGAGGAGAACTTTGAGCTCCTGTCTCCCTCTCTGCTCCTAGTGTCACATGCTCCCCAATTACTCCTCCACTTCCTCCCTCTGTCTGAGTGAGTGGCTCCACACAGTGCTATTTCAGGCCCAGGGCCGTTTTTACACATTATTACTGGCTTAATCATGCGTGAATATCGATCTGATCCCTGTGTTTGTTATCACCCGCTAGCAGCTCAGTCAGCTGCAGCCAAGCTTCCAGCTTCCCACTGCACAGGACCAGAGCCCTCCAGTGCACTATGGCTTACATGTGGCTTTTATACACATATATATATATATATATTCCTGGCTGCAGTGTGTCTACAGATTCCACATTATTGTCTTGGGGATCTCTTCAGGTTTTGACCAGCGAGAAGACAAGGATAAAAATTGTATCGTCAAACCAGGGCCTTATGCACCATTTTTAATGACAAGTGCATTCAATTTTGACTGCAGTGTTATATAACACATTGCCCATTTGCCTAAACAACTTCCAAATGATATAATCTTGCTCCCTCAACCCCATAAAAAATTATCACTGCCATCTATTGGGAAACCAAACCAGCCATACTGCAATTTTGAATCAGACTAATTGCTTTCTCGTTTAAGCCAGTAATACTACAACGACATTTTCTAGTGTACTGTAGTTTTTCCATCAAACAAAGAAAATGGATAACTGGACTGAAATATCAGAACGCGTTTATGACTGGTTTCATGGAGTAGCGCTGGTGCTGATTGTGTTTGGACTTGTTTGTTTCTCTTTTATTGGCATTCGATACTGTTCAATACAATGGAGGGTCTTACGAGCTTCTGCTAATTGCAATCCATTGCCTAGCAAGAGCTTTTCCGGGCTTCATTACTTGCACAAAGTAAATGGGTACATTTTTTGGGTTTTTTTTAAACGCTGCAAAATAATGGCCTCAAACATAAAAAGATGACAATAAGCTTTATTTTTAATTTGGTACAATATTTATATATGACCTTTAAGAATTATATATTTTTGAAAGATATCTATGTGTTTCAAAGATATATAGTATGCACTGAATATTTGTGACTGCCAAATAAAATACTTGGGTTTGGCAAGGAGTTAGTTTGCCTTAAGAGACAAAACAACCTGCAGTTACGAACACTGAACAGGTACTCATTTATATATTTATGTCAGACACCCCAGGTGCCTAAAAATTAGGAGTCTGCAAGGAGAATGATGATTGAAATAAAACAATGACTTTGCCTTCCCCTCCCCATGTGTGCAGATAGCCGGGAGCTGGTTTGGATGAGGGCCAGAGACTTTTATTTTCTCCTTTTTACGAATTCAGTATAAATTTATATTTCTATCACTCTAGGATTATTTTATTAGCGAAATGTCATGCCATTATGGTGTGAATTTCTTAGAATTGTGTGTGTGTGTGTGTGTTTGTGTGTGTGTGTGTGTGTATATTCGCAGTGTGATTTATATCTCAGGAGTGTCATCTGGAGTGAGGTTTATATTATTGCCAATGTCGATGATTTATCTAATAAACCGGTGCAGTGCTGGTTGCTTTGGTTCTGTGAGGACTCTTGAGGGTCTATAATAGTGAGATCCCGGTAACGTCTTCTTTATGTGACATGGATATAAAACTTTAAAGATGTCCCGCAAGGCTCAGAGAAGCCACATTATATTATTTTTAGAATCTATTAGATATCCAGTTATGCAATGTGGAGAAAAAAGACGTTAATCAAGTCTGGTCAATCCAGAACTCACAAGCACCTCTTTATTGCACAATGTCCATGCTTAACTAAGTAAAAAAAAAAAACCTTAAATGAAAGACTCAAATCCCATAGATTCAGAAATAATGGCTTCTATAGATAAAATAATAGTGGTTTTACAAAAACAAATGCATACATTCTTGGTATTTAGTAACCCATTGACTTAAGGGTTTTATAGATATAGAGGAACCAAATTTTTTGGTTTTCTGTTTAGCTTTGAAAACTTTGTTGTGCCATTGTGTCTTTATTCTGAATAATTACCTCTGGATTTAGCAGCTGTACCTCAGTGTTGATTTGAATGCTCGATGTTGATTTTACCCCTCCTGTGGAATTTATTCTGTAATCTGATTCTCCATCTAAATTGAGTACGGACACGTATTTTCTTCAGAATTGACATACATATGAGAGAAAAGATTATTTGAGGACAAAAATATTACAATGTACTAGCTGCCAATCAAAACATTATTTTTTAATGGTGGCAGTAGCACACAATTCTATAGATTTTGGTCAACTATCCCTGTCCTCTCTTGTGATTTCGGGGGGAAAATCCAATGCTGTTTTATTATAAAGAAAGAAGAAAAAACAACAGAGCTTAAAGGTAGGTTATTTTCAAAAATTATTTTACTTTTTTTACAGCTTAGAGATCAAACTAATGTATGTCTCTCTCCCATGCATGTAATAATACACTCTGATATACACTGAAATAACACACAAAAAAACTTGTACAATAGCCATCTTAACTACATCATGTTTTTTTAATGATTCCTTAGAATACAAGCAATAATTGACATGATTTTACTAATACAAACTGCTGTTGTTTTTTCCCCCCATGAATTTGAAGCAGGAAATGTGTTATTAACAGTGGGAGCTGATAGTACTAATGGGTGCTTTGGGCACAAGATGTAAATGAGTTAAAGAGGATGTTTGTCTGATTTCAGTACGGGAGCATGTGCGTCTCGGCTGAACTGAAAGGTGGCAGGTAACAATGCAGCGTCTGGTCAAGGCAGCAGGAGGGCCTAAGAGGTTTTTAATCCAATCTCTCCTTATATGTAGATTACACAAACATCTAGAGATGTCATGCTGCTATCTCTTTGCTCAAATGCGGTATCAGGAACTTAACGCCCTGAAATTCATTTATTGTGATTCATTGTTTGTTTATTTAATCACAAATCTATTAGTTTTTTTGTGTTTATTTCACCAAGGTTTTGCATTCTCTATTTTGTTTTTTTCTTTCATCGTGATGTTCAGTTTATGATATTGATATGTCAGTGCAAATGTTACATGCCAACGCCAAATCTGTGCAATGTGCAGTGCAGGTGTGAAAGGGTTAAAACAATATTTCAACTTTTACAATTAAATAAGCTTCTACTAATTGGCCAGATAAATATAATAAATGAAACCCCCTTGGTGTAAGGCATGTTGTTACTCGCAGGATCACAAAAAAAATCACCAAAAGGAGTTTTTAAAAGAAACAGCGTTCTTTTAATTATCGGGAAAAGTAACAAAAGGGACAGGACAAAGCCAGGGTCAAAAAACGATATAAATAGGTTCACAGGTTCTCCTCCATAACAGCTCATAATACGATCCGGTTGTCATACAAAGGAGTCAAAATCCAAAGAATGCACACGAGCTCTCTGCGATTAATTTGGCTCAAACAAGCTCCAAACTCACCCTCTGTACTCTCCCCTCAGGTACAGGCCCTGACTAAAAAAAACCAGCAGGTGTTTACAGCCGTGTAGCTGATTAGCCATTGCCTCCAGGTGCACTAATTACTCAGCTGAGGACTACTGGCAATCCGCTGTCAGGAATGGAATGTCCGACTGGTCGGTTTTAAAGGGGCGAGACACACAGTGGTGCCACAAAGTTTAAGGTAATATGCCCCAGCCAAGGTGAAACAAGAAGTTGTTATGTCGTGGTGACACGTTAAGAAAGCACACTGAATTGTTGAATTGTACTGTTGAATACTGGCTATTATAATGGCCCAGGGCAAGCTTCTGTCCTGGGCTTCCTTTTTCAGCCTGACTGCAGTAAAAAGGCAACAGAGAAAGCTTATATAATGGCTCAGTTGTCTCTGAAGGCAGTCTAATGAGTCTAAATGAAAAAGAATGAGGAGATGAATGAGGTCGAGGGGGAGCTGAGGGAACAGCGTACCGCGTAAATACTTTCCAATGACTTCAAAATTAAAATCCACAGGCTAACTCTGTGCCTTCTCTTATTCACAGAGTGAATTTGCATTTGATTTCTATTAATTTAAAAAGTAACGGAAGCAATCTGATGTACCTGGAGCCATATGGGGCCTGTTTGACTGGAGTTATTTGTGACAGAAAACTTATTCCAAATTCACTTCAGCTGAACCCAGGAAATGTGGTTAACTTTATCCCTAAAACGTGCTATTCCAAAATCTTTTTAAAAATCTAAAATCTTTGTCTAAGCTAAAGCAAAGCAAAGTATTACAAAACAATGGTGTACTACCTAAGACTTGTACTGTTAAGTAAGGAGTGATATAGTGTGTGCATATTTGCCCTATAGCAGCACAACCAACAGTGCTAAATTCTGGACAAGATTACATGACATGACGCATTACTTCCTCCAGTTTCCCTATAAAAAGCAAGCTCTCTGGCAACATTCTCTTTCCACAGTGTTCTTCTTCAACCGACCAACACCTTGCCAGCATTTGAATTAACACACAAAATGTCTTGTATCTGACTGAAATAACACGTTTCTTCCAGCAGTGTTATTTAACTGAAGCATAATCATGAATCGATAAATTAAACATTTTGCTAGTTTAATTTTGACAGTTCTCTTAGGCATACAGCCAACAGTGTTTTTTTTAATCAAATACACAGTTGGACTCTGGACTTCCTTTGCTGCTCCACTGACCATCAACAGCTGCAGTGCCAGGCCCAAAGGAAAGTACAATTTTGAGGCACAAACATTTTTAAACAAATGAGAATTTATCTGAACCTGAGTTCGTTTGGTTTCCAAGTCAAGGGATTTGATGGAATTGTACCATTGCAATTCTCTGAATTCCATTCAGATCATCACAGTCACTGGCATACACACAACACAGTCATCATCTAAAACCTACTAAATTACACCTATTTTGACTCATTATGGTGGTGAAAAAAGTCCGCTGTAAATAGGGTCAGTCCTATGTAGCAAGTGGAGTTTGAGGATGGGATTTTTCCCAGTATGTGATTCTCAAACCTAAATATCCTGTCTCAAAATATGTAAAATATTAAAACCATACAGTATATGGCTGTCCATAAAAAGAAAAAACAAAGGAACATCTGCTGAAATAAAACTTTTAGATTTAGCAATTTAATTATATCTATTATATGTATTTAAATCACATTCACAAATATCTATCAAAGTAAAATACAAACAACGCTTAATTTTCTATAAATTGACAGGATAATAGTCATGACTTATTGAGTCAAATCCACAAAAACATGATAAAGTACCTTCCCACAGGCTTTATGAGGAGGACTCCACACAGCGATGGTAGTGGCCATTTCTTATAATGAGATGTAAAACCCACTCAGGGCTGGGAATCCCATGTATTGACACAGGCATTTACCCCTAATTTTAGCAACATTCCGACTATGATTTCGCAGAATATCATCACCGTGAACACTGTGATTCCTCCTGATGGACTGTTTGTGTGCTAAAGGGGCATTACTGTTATTGTTTAACAGCTTTGCCTCTTTGACAGCGTGCATTATATCATTCCTATTAAAGAATGTTTACAGTGCAAACAGGCCAAAAACATCAACAAATAACATTTGAATGACATTCTGTTGATTCCTTAATATTACTGAACGATCAACTCTGGCACAACGACTCCTGACACCCGAGGCGCATTCATTCCTGAAATGTAAAATAAATAAAAATTTTGGCCTATCAATAGCTATTCTGAATGGTACTGCTTAAATGGACGGTTTTGTTTCTCTGAGAATTATCTCTGCAGAATCAAATACCCGGGCCGATCTGAGCCCCTGAAGCTCATTCAGTCAGTCAGCTATTTACAGGGCACCTGCTTCTTATGTCAGAACTCACTCAGAGCAGATGCATCTCAGCTTCCTGCTGCTGCTGTTCCCCTCTCGCTCATTCTCACGAGCCCCGTACATCTTTTAATCAGCTCCAAAGCAATCAGTTCACAGCTGGATGTCAGTTACAATATTCATTTTCACTTGTTTTGGCGTTTGTTTAATCTAATGGATTGATAGGTTATGCGATTTTCACATTTAACATTTAGTATAAGTTCACCAGACTCACAAGCGCTGTTGATACTATTAATCAGTCACCATTTTAAAAAGATACTCTGTAGTACATGTGGTCCAGCTCTGGTCCTTGAGAGCCTCAGCCCGGCAGAGTTTAGAGGCACCTTTTAATTAGTTACTCTTTTTCACCTGGAACACCCCTGTGAGAGAATTTCATTGACAAAGGACTTCAATTAAACAATTGATTGGAAAAATCCGTCAAATACCAACAGACAGTGGGGCCCCTGAGGATAAAATTTTGCCACCCTTGTTTGATAGATAGGTGCTCTCCATCATTGAGGGGGAATCCTTTAGAATATGCAGCTATAGACTCAACTGAACTCAAAGTATTTCACTAAGGGCAACACGTCAAATTCACCGACACCTAGTTTTTTTTTGCCAAAATGGCATTATCATTCATAGCAATTAAAGCTGTTCTTGCAGTCGACAAATTGAACATTACAGGAATATGAACAGACATTAGGAATCAGTTAATGATAATTTCAGTATTCCTAGAAAGCCGTTGGAACGTGGCACTTTAATGACAGAGGATAGATTTAGCTTTCGTGAAAGCCTGAATTACCAACGCGTACAAAGCAGGCTGATCATCCAATATTTAATATCCTTTATCACATAACATTTCCTTGAGCAATTGAAGGAAGAAAATGATTGTCCTGCTGTTATGTGTGATATTCATTCAACTTCATTATCACCTTCAGATGAATCAGCACTCTGTTGCTGAATCATACATAGTTCCAAATGTAACAGAAATAGGAAATTAATTTATTGAACTTTTTATCCTACAAGAAGACTCTCCTGCAAAATTTCTGATTTTACACATTTGGCAACACTTAAATATCAAATTTAAATATGAAACCTCTGGTGTGGAAATGTATGAAACGATAAATGCCCAAAGTTTTAATGTTTAAAACATGTTTTGATTTAATTTTTGATTTAATTTAATATTTCACACATGTAAGACTGTGTCGTGTATCTGTTATGTCATGCGTCATTTGTTTCAGTCTGTTTCAGTCTTCAGTGAATTGTCTAAAGAATAAATTGCCTGGAGTAATGACAGGCTGGAGATTATATAGCCACAGTTATACCAACTAATGTGCAACTAAGGCTGGGACCAAATCGTAACTCGCTAATCAAATGTAAAAATATTGCATTAAACAGCATTCTCTAGTTCTACTTACTGTACCAAAAGAAATTGAATGCAGTTATGTGAAGTTCAACTAGCAGATTGGCAACATTTTGATTTGGTCCCGGCCAAGTGTCATAGAGTATGGTGTAGAAGTTATTTTATTGTTGTCATCCGCTTCTAAAGGATAAACGGCACCGATTAAATTAGTGTAGAAATATAAGGCATATTCTTTCATCTCTCTGCTGCATTAACTCTATGAAAAACTTTTTTCATTATTTTCACAAAATCCTCTGTAGCACTAAGTACACTGAAATAAACTAAAATGTTAATGGGGGCAGCAGGAACAGCATCACAATAGAAGGAAATCCCCCTTTACGTTTTTTTGCACATTGACAGACCCAAATCTCTCATTTAAAAACTTATTTTGCTCCTTAAAATACATAAGACGATAAAAGTATAAACACATCACTCCTGGAAATGTTTACTAGGGTGCCCAGGTGTTTGAATTTACCCATCCATCCTTACAGCATTTGATAATATTCTCTGGACATTTTCAATTCATTCTCTGGCCTACCGAGATAAATCTGCCTCACCCTTCTCCATGTCAACCCCCCGTCTTGTTTGCATCACAAGACAGACAGAAAATGCTTATTTTTTAATGAAGCAATCAATGTCACAATATCACCTGCCCTTTCCGGAAGCCGGCAAGACACTCTCAAGTGACCACAGCACGTGTTATGACGTACCAATGCCAATATGTGGTATAGTGCTGAAGCAGGAAATATAGCATAGGCTACAGTGTGTTAGGCCTGAAAAAGAGAAACGTTCTAGGACAAAGGAATGATACAATTTAGCAGCCTTCCAAATTCAGACAGTACTCTAATTCTAACATAATGTTATTTGAGACTCCCCCATTCGACAATGTGGACGTATAAACAGATGGTTGAGTACTTACATGCTTTGCTTCAACTGTGAGTACAGATAGTGAACCGGGATACCACTTTTAAAGGAATGAGGCTTTTAAAATACGTGGTGGACAGCCTTTGAAATGTATTTGGATTTCCATCCTGGTCCTGTTGTATTTCTATCATAAGCCCTGCCTGTTTTTCCATGTTGACCCGTACAGGATACCCACTTACTTAATTGCTTGTCTTTGAAGGGGTACAAGATGATATGTCCCCCTCACAGGGTCTGTGGTTAATTCTATCTTCTGAATCCACGGTGCAAACCAAACTGTGTTAAGAACGGCTATCTGTCACTGGGGCTCCAGGAGTGTGAAGAAGGGTCATCCCGTGGGGGGTCTTCGACCATCTGCCCTTAACCTGTGCCTGACCTGAAGCATCACAAGCAAAATGTAGATCTAAAACCATGTATCTCATGCTCATTGGTTTTTAAACGCTAAATATCCTATGCTTTTTTGAATAAGAACAGCTAATACACAGTATGGAGGGTAAACTGTTGTGCCAAGGCTTGTAAACTATTACATTGCATAGAAATTCCCGCACTACAGACTTAACTGCAGTGTTATATAACAAACTCTAAACATATACATAACAAATTCAAACTTTTCGAGTACGAATCATATTTAAACAGATTTCCGAAAGCTTTGGTATCAACTGGGGCAGTTAAAGAAGGGATGGAGTTCCTGGAAATAAAAGGGGAGTGTTATGCATAAGGTGTTGAATGAGGTATAGCACACTGGTTCAATAGTGATATGTCCTGTTAAAAGTGTTTTAAGCCAGCCCCCCACCCCCTGCCTCTTTCCCCTCTCTTGTATCTGTATCAGTATAGTAACTACTCTTTTTTAACAAGATCTATACTAAAGGTCCTCCTGGCATTCGCCTCTATGTATACAATGAGAAAGCATGTTCAGGACCACAGACAATTATGAACAAAAAGTTAATGAAGAGAAGGGCAAGGACATTATTTATTATCACCTTTTCTGTGTGGTCCTTTCAGATTTAAGTTTGGGCTTAACATGGAATTGTATGGTAAATATATCTAATTAGATTTTTTGTGTAATCAGAAGCCTTCAAAACTTCAACTGAATGCATTTTTCCAAATATTTGATGGGCATATTGTATATTCATTTCACTTTTTGCATTTTTTTAATTTTAATTAAAATATATATTTTTAAAAGTTACAGTCTGTATGTTGCGGTCAACCAATGTGTTTGAAGAGCACGACCTATAAAGGTAAAATAACGATGTTTCAATTAGACAAATACCTCATTATACCCATTTATTTTCCCTGGTGTCCACTGTGATGAGGCTGAACGAGGGTCATTCAAGGAATACAAGAAAGGTCCTTTAAAGGAATAATAGACATGGAATACTTGCTTACTTTTGTGAGATTTTCATTGTAGCAGAAAACCTTGGTCTAAATTTGAAAGACTACTTACTGGGTGTAAGTAGTAAGGCCCTCCAAAAAATTAAAAATACAGCTCTGACTAGCAAATGAAATTATTATTCCCTAGGTTAGTTAAGGGTTTTGACCCAATGCAAACCATTGTTATTTTTTTTCCCCGATTCCACTAGCCAAACTAAGTTTACATGGACAAACGGAAAATGCTGTGGGGAAAAGATATTTTTTAATTACTACAAGGTTTGTTTGGGTGGGCAACATTCCCATAAGAAACTTTAGACTCTGGAGATATTATTCTCTTTGAACATTTGAGCATGTAAAACCGAACGAGATACATTCTTAGTAAAGGCAACACCTGGTTTGGTAAAAACAACTAAACAAAGTCATGATTCATTGTTTGCAACCCTTTCATGCTTCAATGTACCGTGCACTCTTGCACTTGTTGACTAAATTAGCCTCACTGGATGGACACCTGATCCTACCTGCTCAGAATGAGCAAGCAGGCCATGATTGAAATGCTGCTTTCAAGCTTCATTTTAGCTCTAGAACTGGCTCTTACAATAAGCTCATGTATTTATATACTGAACAACTCCAATCAATTAAAACTCTCACCAACCAGCATGCAAATCTGGACTGTTCAGAGGAAACTATTCTGTTTCTTACCATTAAATTATGACCATTGCTTCAAGCCGCAGAAGCGGTAGAACCATTTTCAGTCGATTCACAGAAGGAGCCTCAGCTCATCATTATTTTAGTTTCTCCCATTATCCAAAGCAATTTGCATACATTACTTTCACATGTACCCATTTCTACAGCTGGATATTTACTGAATACTTTGCTAAAGGTTAAAACTGTAGAGGCGCCATTTTATTTTATTACCAAGTAAACACCTTAACCACTACACCAAACCACAGGAAAATATAGTCTTATTCTGAGTGGCTTACGTGGTTTTTAATTATTTTACATATTTCATTGTATACAGTTGGGCAGTCACAGAAGTACCTTATAGAGAAAAAACATTGAACAATCTAACCCAATATTTAGGGACATAAAATTGGTGAGACTTTTGGTTAACCAAACATTTGGTTAAGTGATTAGATTAGGGACTTACTCATGAGTGCTTATTCACCAACTATTATTAATAATTTTAGCGATGGCCACCAAGGTTTCCAGAGAGAGAACAATAGATCCTGGCTAAATATGGTATGAGATAAAAACAGGTAAGAAAACATAAGGTAAGATAACTGTGTAACAGGCATTTAAAGCAGTTCCAATTTTACCTTAATCTATATGATGGTAAGTATATCATACCCCAAAACATTTTGCAAAAGGTTGGATTTTACATTTTAGCCAAAAGGATATCTATGGCATTTTAGAACCTTTTCATGGTGCTGTCAAAAAATGTGTTAATTTTGTCCTCCAATTTGAACCTTTATGTGTGTGTTCTGATTTAATTGGATGAAGAAAGGGAGAGAGGGGCCCTATCAGGGGTCTATGCGAACAGCGTTGTCTCTCGTCACTTCACCTTAACCTTGAAGGTTCCGACTGTAAAAGTACAGCTCCCAAAGAGCTTACAGCGACTCCACTCACAGTGAAGGCGGTTCCTGCTTCAGCTGCAGTCCTAACCCCCACCTAATGTATTTATTCTCCATAACCGGATCCAAACTGATTTGATTAACAATCTATTACCGAAACTCGATTACATTCATGTAACATTTGTTACATCTCAAAGGACAAGTTTAATTTGCTGATGCATTTGGTCTGGAGTGCATTCAGTGGTTGCGCTCCGCCGGGCCGAAAGCTGTGTACGTTGGTGTTGAAGGAGAAGGCAGCAGCACGACGAGCACACCTGAAGCAGAGAGTGTGAGCCAAGCTCCCGTCCCTGTGGCGCCTCGTGTGAGCTGTGAGCTATTTACAGCTAGTATAGGATCTCTTGGAGCGCTTCCTCCATCTGTCAACTCCACACGGCGAAGCCCAGTGCTCATTTTACCGTGTGCACACCCTCTTTTCGTCACCACAGCTAAAAGACCGCAATAAAACACCCTCTGACACCCACTCACACGTTCACATAGACCCTAACTAAACATGCTGAGAGGATGCCGAGCATTAAACTGCATATGACATACCACCGAGGAGGGGGGGATTTGGGGGGATTCCACACCCTAATATGTCTTCCCTAACGGGCTGAAAGACAATGCCAAATGATCTCCCTGTTGATTCCGCACTGTAGCCCTTATTTGCTGTAAGAGCTTCTTCCTATTCAAGCATGTTGTATAAGTTTGAAAGCAATAAACATATATAATTGATACTGCTGGAAACCTTTTGGTACAATCTAGACCTACATTGTACAGATGTAAACATTGTAAATTTGTGTTGTGTATGATGCCTTCCCTTTTTACGTTATTAATGTATCAGCTCCAGAATTTAGGAGGCTGAGACTTTCGATTTCATTAATTTCTGTTGGAAATGTCTAAGTGTATGTGAAATTGAGAAAAATATAATACAAATGAAACACTCTAATTCCTTGTTTTAGAGTTATAGCACTTGATTTTCCATTAGTTTTTAAGAAATAAAAGGCCTTACCGTGGATAACTCTGGTATCTTTGTATATGTGTTGGAGTCCTACATGCGTCCAAAAAAAATAGAAAAGAAAAAAACCCATCAGACCGTAATCAGGTCGAGCTGGTCAACTTTGCTGTTGAGTGTTGGAATCCATGACCATAACTGACGAGTTGCATCACTCTCGTTATCTCTAAGGCTTTAAACTAATGCTCTGCATCCGATCCCAGGTTTCGCCCTGAATGACTGCAGCCATGGGGCCAATGGAATCCAAATATTTTCCTCCATTGTTCAACTGAGAGCAGCAGGATTAAAAGGACGGGGAATTTTCAGCACATTCAGCGTGCCAGTGCTCTGTCGTGGATATTTCTGAAAAGAGAATGACACTTACAAGAATACAAAGGTCTACCAGGTGAGATTTTTCAAACAGAATTGGTATTTATTGAGCTCAAGAGAAAACATTGGTTTGTCCCCTTTAAGAACAGCCAAAGGAGTTCCAAAACAACAGTTCTTATAGTTTTCTAACTTGAGACAACACCCCGAAAATGAAACGTTGATTGGTTAAATTTCATTTTCAGAATGAATCACTGTTCTTGAGTGGTTTTTTGATCTGTGCAGAATTGGGCCTTTCAGGACAAGAAAGCAACACCTTGTCTCAAACTTCTTTGAAATAAAGACAGTGAGCAGAAACATTTCTGGTCGTTTGTGGTCTGTTGCCCTCCCCAAGGCACTTTCTTTTCCTTGCAAACCTAAAAGTTTTGAAAGAACATCACGTGTGAAAGGGCCTGCTCACCCTGTTCGGTGGCCCAAGCACTCCTGCAGTTACTTTTAAGCATTATTGCAAAGCATTCTTCGTATTTGGACATAATCAGCATAATTGAAACACAAATAGCAAAAGATATTTTTTCCCCCAACACTCCTTTTGATACTTTATGTATCAAATACTTTGACAAAGTCCTCACTCTCAGGCACGTATTCCTGTCCAAGTCTCTCTTTCTCTATCACAAAAAGGTTGTGGTGTTATTGGGGCTTGAGTCAATGTTTAGATCAACGCCGTTGAGTGATTCCACTGGAGTCGAGGAGTTGCTGTTATTGTAGTTCCACCGTGGGACTTTGGTGGATGGGACCTGGAGCTTGGATTCTGAAACCTTGTAGACAATATCTTCCAGATAATCTAAGACTGCTACAGTGTTAGTCTTGCATGCTAAATCTGAATCAGAACACAGCAGTAGGTCGTCAACATATTGGATTCGTACACTACCACCCCGGGGTATAAATCCTTCTAAATTATCAGAGAGAGCAACAGAGAATACGGCTGGTGATTCAACGTAGCCCTGTAGCACCACAGTCCAAGCCCATTGGTTACCCATGAAAATAAATGCAAACCAATGTTGGGAGTCAGGCGCAAAGGGAATGCTAAAGAAGCCATAAGTAAACCATTTAGATGTGGAGAGTACCGCTGATAAGATGGTAACATGATTGGGTACCACTGGTGTGCAAGTAAAAACTAATTTACCAACCTTAAGTCTTGGACGAACCTCCAGGTGCCGGCTGCTTTTCGGACTGGCAGAATGGGTGTGTTGCAGCTTGAGTCAGGACAGGGGATAATGGCACTTTATAATCATTCACTCCATATTCAGCTTCTGTGCTGAGAGGATATTGGGCTTTGTATGGGCGATGGTTAGATTTAGGAGTGACAAACAAAGGTTGTGCGTTTTTTCATTTGCATATGTCATATTTGTCCTTTGCCCACCGGCAATCAGGCACCCCTGCTAAGAGCGACTCTTCCTCAACACAAGGGAGGAAAATATGTGTGTCTGTGTGTGTGTGTGTGTGTGTGTGTGTGTGTGTGCGGGAGTGTGCGGGAGTGTCAGTGTGTGAGTGTGTGTGTGTGTGTGTGTGTGTGTGTGTGTGTGTGTGTGTGTGTGTGTGTGTGTGTGTGTGTGTGT
>JAOYSI010003344.1:0-15234 GCA_025775065.1 Hiodon alosoides
TAAAATACCCCTCTCTTTTGAAGTTTGTATGCTTCTAATAATTACGTTATTCTCTCAGCTCTGGCCTTTCAGTTTTGGGCCAGTGAAATGGGGTAAGCAAATCCCCCCCCCCCCCACCTCCCAATTTAGCTTTCTTTGACAAGCTGTAGAGATGAGTACTGGCAAAGGCCCCAGAACAGACTGGGTGTATGTGCTCAACACAATTTACAGATGATATTTCTGTCATTTTAATTGCCCTGTTACATTTCGCTGTCATTCCCCAGCAGGAGTATACAGCTCTCCAGATAGAAAAAGACGAGATATTTGTGAGTGTTTGATATCCGTAGCCCCTCTTGCATAAACCAAGTCAGTAGATGGTATAATTTTGGTTTCCTTGCAAATACACCGAAGGGCTGAATTCGTAAGAATTTCTCTCATGGACGTCACAAGTTGGAGGGAATGTGATGCTCTGGAAACTGTTCTGCTGGGAAACCCTGGGTCCAGCCATTCATTTGGACGTCAATTCGACAAGTGCCACCTACATAAACATAATTGCAGACCAGGTGCACCCCTTCATGGCAATAGTATTCCCTGATGGTAGTGGCCTCTTTCAGCAGGATAAAGTTCCCTGCCACACTGCACACATTATTCGGGAATGGTTTGAAGAACATGATGAAGAGTTCAAGGTGTTGCCCTGGCCTTCAAATTCCCCAGATCTCAATCCAATTGAGCATCTGTGGGATGTGCTGGAACAACAAGTCCGATCCATGACGGCTCCACCTCGCAACATACAGGACTTAAAGGATCTGCTGCTAATGTCTTGGTGCCAGATACTACAGGACACCTCCAGGGATCTTGTAGAGTTCATACCTACGGGATATTAGGCAGGTGGTTATAACGTTTTGGCTTATCGTTTTGGCTCCTATGAATTTTATTCATATAAAATAACAGTGTATGCACAAGGAGTTAAACAGTTGTTATGGTTAGTGATAATCCATAAAGGATAAAAATGTACTATCAAGGTGTCTGGCATTATGCAGAGTCTGGCATTAGACAGTGTTAAGGATGTATTTGAATTACACTTTGAGATAATTTGTCAGCAATGCAAGGACTCATTCTGTAAGTGAAGCATGTGGCTTGGTTTATTGACGCACTCAGATCAGTGTGACATTTTCAATGACAGAGTACTGAGTCAGGCATGGGGTTACACTGGTTGGTATATACTGGTGGTCTAGTGGTCAAGGTGACAGGTGTGTTCCCTTTTGCAAGGTGCTGAACCTGAATTGCTTCAGTGAAATTATCCAGCTGTATAAATGGATGAATGTAGAAACTGTGAGCTCTGTAAGTAGCTTTGGATAAAAGTGTCTACTATGCAACAAAAAATGTGAAAATTCATTTAAAGGAACTTTGACATCAACAAAGAGCAACCTTTTAGTCATTCTCAATACAGGACCTCTGGAGTGACAGCTGAGGTACGTCATTGCTAATAAAGGCACTGAATGACATGTGAAAGCTGCTGACTCATACCCATTCAATATTCTTGTCTTACTTGTTCTTAGTGCTGTCTTTAATACCAATCACAAAAGATATTTCTCGACCATCTAGAAAATACTGTTGGTATTTCAAGATCCTCCTAGTAGTTTCACTCCTACCTATCAGATCAGAGAGAGTTCATTTCCATGGTAACATCTGACCTTAGCCCTTTTTCAGCAAGTGTCCCTCAGGGGTTAGTAATTGGATATATCCTATTTTCCCATTAAATATTCTCAATGGGTATCTTTTTCTGGTGTTATTGGCTAAGCTATCATTGTTATGCAGGTGAGACACACCATAATGTTCCAAGCCCATTTGATACCATCTATGCAGCTGCCTCATCTAGCCCTTTGGATGCTTAAATCTAAGGGAAGCAGAATTGTATTTTAATAACACAAATAGTTGGTTCCACACACTTCTTATGCAAAAGCAATGCATTCTTACCATTTCATAACCATGTAATTACATATTCAGCCGTTGTTAATGATCTTGTGGAAGTACTAGACACCAGACATTCCTTGGATATGCATATTAAAAACCTAAAAAGGAACTTTGGATCTCATGTATCTTGAAAATATCTATCTTTCCTAGTATAGTTTCTTAGTTTCCAGAGTAATGATTAAAAGTAATGATTACATATATACATATATGGTGATAAATATACCATTCATCAGCAAACACTTTTATATTTCTTAGTCTACCTGTCACAAGTGGAAAGCTCGCAGAGCTCCATACTGTACCAGCCCAATCTAGATTCATCCACTCACTGTGACGTGAAACAAAGTGTATTCACTTTTCCCAATACAAATCTGCAACTTTTTGTTTAACCCTACCTAATTAAGGACGTTTTTGTTTGGTTTTCTTTGCCTAATGAAATTGGGTTGAATCCAAGACTAATTTACGCAGGACGATAACGGGAAAAGCATGCATGCTCGTGTGTGATGCCAGATTCCATGTAATGGGCGAGAGTCGAGCATCTGTGGAGCTGGCATAAAAAAGCCCATTAAACCCACATTCTCCATCTCAAAACCATAGCAGGAGAGAGCACTTTGTGTTTGTGAAGGTACCGCTGTCCCTCTGCGCCCTGTGGCTAATTAAAGATACTTTAGAAAAGTCTGACATGCCACAGAAAGCTTGCTTTGCGTCTCTTAAAATAACATCTCCACAGCTCAGCGTAACTCGAAAGCTCTAACAACATGTTAATGAGGAATCTGAATGGGAGGAGGGAGAGATTCTGAGGCAACGGAAACAGAAACACAAAGAGATTTCAGTTGTATAATAGATTAAAGTGTCTTATCACAAGCAACGCCATGTCTTTTGCTATCTGCACAGACACAAAGGAAACAGCTTGCCCTACCTACATGAGAAGCCACCGTTTTCAGTATGACCCATATAATATGAAGCGTGAGGCTAGACTTTGACTTCCTTCAACTAAGTTTGTAGCTGACTTGGCAAACTTTAACATACTAATGGAAAGCTCACTATGTGGATGCACCAGGGTCTAGATTAGATTTTAGCTATTGGAGATTAAGTTTGTGCAGGTAATGGACAGTGATACATGTTACTCTCTAAGTAAAATCTGCAAGTGCCGGGTGATTACAGGAAGCCCATTAGATATTTCTTCTGCGTCATGTAACTTGTTCAACATGTGTAAGCTGATGGTCCATGACTTAACAGCACAGCCACCAAATGCTGCATTTTAAAAAGTCAATTTGGATCAGGGAAAACAGCTTTAAAATGTCACAAAACAGCTAGGTGTGGATCGGCGGCACTCATTTTAGTGACACATTTTTTAGTGACATTTTAGCATATGGATTGGATGCCGACTCCTGCTGATTGAAATGTCAGTGTCCACAATGGCAGCGAACTAAGGATGTGCTGAGGACCGCCGTTAGTGACATTAAGCAGCTGATGCCTGAACACAAGTGACATGGGCTTTTCATCTTTAAAAGCCTGAACACACGTGACATGGGCTTTTCATCTTTAAATTCCTGAACACAAGTGACATGGGCTTGTCTTCTTTAAATGACCTGAACACAAGTGACATGGGCTTTCATCGCTAACCCACACACACACACACAATAATGTACAATCACATTCACACTAAAACAAAAACCACACACTCACACTCACACGCACACTCAAACAATAACCCACACACACTCAAACACAAACCTGCGCACACACACACACTCATACTAACCCAGTCACAAAAACACATACTCACACTCACTCTTATGCACTTCTATTATGAATTTTTCCAGGAGTTCTCTCGCCTTCCTCTGGGTTCAGGGAATAATTTTTATTTTCCTTGGCACTGGGATGATTCCCTCTGGAAAATGCAATCTGTTAAGTGCTTTGTGACAAATTCTGTTTGTAAAAATGGGCTATAACAAATAAAATTTTATTGATTGATTGATGCACACACTCACACACACACACACACACACACACACACAAACACATACACACACACGCTCAGGCACTCACACTCGCACACTCACGCACACACTCACACAATGACACACGCACTCATACTCACACACATATACACACACGCACACTCAAGCTAACACTCACAAACACACTCAAATTTCACTCACTCTCACACTCAAACTCACACTCACACACACTGAAACTCAAACACAAACCCACACACTCAAGAACAAACCCACAGTCACATACACTCACACTAGAACACAAACCCACACAATCAAATTCAAACCCCCACACACAAACTCTCTCACACCTACGTGCATACACTTACAAACACACTCTCACACTAACACAGACCCTCACACACACTTGTACTTACTCACACAGGAACTCGCACACACGGCTCACGCTCACACAGAAACACACACACAAACACACACACACTCGCACATTTATCTTGACTGATTATGGATTATGATTCAGCTGCAATCATTTGAAAAAGCAATCATTCTTTACCTGTAGGTATGTCTAATCTCCTATAAATTAATTTGCCGTGGTTGTTCTGGAGAGACAT
Source organism: Hiodon alosoides (assembly GCA_025775065.1). Classification (NCBI taxonomy): domain Eukaryota; kingdom Metazoa; phylum Chordata; class Actinopteri; order Hiodontiformes; family Hiodontidae; genus Hiodon; species Hiodon alosoides. The sequence continues at coordinate 4,523 of JAOYSI010003344.1, forward strand.
TACCATAACAAAACCCTTATTCATTCAGTGTGCTCTGGAGGGAGTGCGTTATTTTCCTGGCACAACTCATGCCTTTGATGTGACTATCTTGAGCATCATCCCGGAGTATTGGTCTGAACACAGACTGGCGCTGCGCCTTTTGATGAAGGCTCCATTACTTTTTTCCCTTCTCTGTGTTTCCAAACATACCTCAGAAAGAAAACAAGCCAATCTGCATTTCTTCCTCATTATACGACTGAATTATTCAAAAGTTCCTGAACTTTTACTGATGGAATCTAATTATTGGTTGAGGCAAAAAGTAAACAACATTAACATCTGTATTCATTTCTATATGCAGTCATCTGTAAATGCCCCATCAGTGTCAAGTATAGCTTTCATTTTGCGGAATCCAAACCTAATTTTATGGTAAACATATTGATTTGAGACACAATTTTTTTTTTAAACTGATCTTAGCATAAATGCTAATTAGCATGAGTGCTTTCCTATCTTTCATTGAATAATCGAGATTGCGGCAGTGGAATGCTGAGAGAAGCTGATGGCGTGTGGTGCTTTTTTCATTAAGCTAATAAATCCAGATGTTCATTATTCAGAATAGGCAAGTTGAATGGCATCACGTAAACTCTGAGGTTTACAGTTTAAACTGTATTAATATTTCTGGTATGTTAATGGAGTGATTTTTCAAGACAATTGTTGGTGGGAAAAAACACTAATCTGGAACTGTTACATTTATTATTTGCAATTGCTATATTGTATATTATTTCTTAATGTGATGGAAGTTAGTTACTGGTGAACCAATGTTGCAGGACCACGTGGGAAATTTTTAACAGTTTAAAGATAAGTGGCTGCTGGCGGCTAGCCAGCCTTTGGATTGTCGTTACTGACACAAACTGAACACAGATGGTTAGCCATGAGGGCAGAATCACCAGTCGCACAGATAGCGTGTACAGAGTGAGAGTGTCTTTGATACGTGAACGAGTAGGCCAAAACACTTAGCTTGGTGGCCCATGTCCTGCTAATAGCCCCAAAGAGGACCCGCTCTGCCATGGCTTTTCACGTGGTTCCCCGCTGGCTCCATTGCCTTCCGACTCAGGCCTGTGAAAGCATGCTTTTTGAAGTACTAAACTGGCCCTCCCGGAAGCTTTCCTTTTCACCTTGGAAACCAAGGACGCAAATTATCTTTTTACCAAATTTCAATAATAAGACAACATCTCAGCATTTAAATTAAATACCAGCCTCACAGAGTAGGAGAAATCTGTAAGGTTTGACCTCAATTAGTTGGACTAGTCTGTTACATAATCTCAAATGTGAAGATAACTAAGAGTGTAGAATTTGGTCGTCTTTAAATGTTTAAATACTTTGCAGACCTTTAAATGAATTTTGGATTTAATAGCAGAAATAAAATGCCGATGAGCAAGTTATTTTCTAAAATGCATTATTATCTGGGTGTCCATCTTCAGCTGGAAGGTTCTGATGAATGTGCTTCCTGGCCCACTGCCACTCAGCTTTCATTATCAACTTTACAGATTTAGTCTTACCTTAAGTATTTTGTAAAATATGTACAGGGAGACCTGTAGTAGTTAAGCTGTTTAGGGGATAACCAAGGTATTATATAGTATAGAGTATTAAAGGGGATTTGAAACTGCAAAACTATTCTGAGGATTATGCAGCTCGTCCCTTTAGTAGCAAACTGCAACTCTATTGATTATTTGCTCGATGGTGAGGTATATACTGCATGTCTTTAATAAGCTGAAGCAGGTACAGTTTCTATAAATTCTCAGTAGGTCCAGTAATTAAAAAAAAAAAATGAATGCTGCTTTAGCAGGTAGACGTACCTTGTTACGAACTTTGTCATAATTATCTTCTTGTTTTTAAACTAAAATATAAACGGCTGTTTAACGCTACAATTCTCAGTACAAAGTGTAGAAATTGCTTGTTAATAGGTAAAGTGAAATCCAGATGAGAGAGGCAATGGACCGTTTCAGTCCAGTAACAGGCCTCACTTTAAATATGATAAAAAAGTGTTACCCCAGTTAGGTAGCCTGATGATGTGAATAGCGAGTCGTTAAAGTTTTGATTTAATCCCACTCTTAATATTTTATACATATCATAAAAAATATAGATATATTGAAGCATTTTAAGATCTTTAAATAAATTGCAGATATCTTTAAATAATTTACCGTTATCCCTAAACCGTTTCGAGATATCTTTAGTATGTAAAATATAATATCTCAAATTCAAGATATCTCTGAATCATTTCATGTGTATTAGATAACGTTAAACCATTTCCAGTTAATTTAGAGACCTGGAAAAAATTAAAAGATCTTTAGTTTAATTAAAGTTCAGCCTGCTGCCTCAGCCTCCCTGGACACGTCTTGAGCCTTATTATATACCTCTAACCCATAGTCACCTTAAATGCAGTGATAAAAAATAAAAATAAGATAAAAAAGAGCTGTTTTTTAACACTCAAGTGATGACTCTCCACTGTTTAGGAACACCTTTGAGAAATAAAGCTGTGCTCTAAATCATGTCGAGTTTGTCTCGGAACCCACACGATCGGTAGACATGACGTCGCAATATCCTGAAGATTAACAGCAGCTTAGCAACGCAACAGCGTTAATCCTGTGCCTTGTACATGCAGGATGCTCTTTATGGACTTTAAACCATACATCCCCTGAAGCTGACGGGGTGATCCTCCGTAAGCTGCAAAAAAACTGACGCTTCACGTGCTGTTTTTGTGGAATGAAATTCTGCAGAGGCAAAGCAGAATGTTGGTCATGTATCTATTCAGTGTCGTCCACACAGTGAAGAGAGGAAGATCAACTTTAAAACAATGTTTTTATTCCCCTGCTGGAGCTTGTGAACTGTGTGACCTTAAGAACGAATACGTAAGTCAAGAGCAAACTAACCCACAGGGGCTCCAGATTGTAGTAGCTATTCAGAGCCCTGGTGTGTTGTGGCCTTTCAAGTGAAGAACCACCAGCAGACAGACCATTAAAAAATGTATCTCCACTAGTTTATGATTCACCCTGGGAAGTTCTAACAAGATGTCAGTCGCCAATTCCCCCTTAACTGGCAGAAGCTTTGATGCATTCAGGAACAATGAAACTGCATATTGCATTTGTCCCTAATAAATTTGCATAAAGTTTCCTCCAGTGAAAATGAGTCAGGTGTGTAATTGTGTGTAATTGTTACAGTTGAGCCATATGGTTGAGCCAATGCCATTTCCAAAGCTCTTTAAGATTTCTGTATTGTAATAGTAGCCCATATGTTTCAGTACAGGGATTTAAACATTTGTCTCAATAATAAACTCATTAATTAAACATACTGTGGTTTGCAGTCATGCAGCTAAAATTGAAAGTAACCTCTCTGACACACTTCTACGGTTTTCTAGTGTTAGTCTCTGCACTGAAACAGAAACCACTAAAAAAAAAAAAAACCTTCTTTGCCTATATCAGAATTGGATCTTTGCAGTTGGGTGTTAAATTTTTCAGCAGCAGACAGTGATTGTCCCTAGCCGAGGCATTCCTGCTTTTCAGATGATGCTGAGCTGGTCAGATACAATGGAGTGACCTTCAGTGGCCCTTTAACAGAAAAAAACAGGAACTATGTCTGCAAATGACCTGGGCCCAGACTCACTTCAGTGAGGCAGGATCGATCTTACTTACTGCATCTCCTATACATAATTTAAATTGGACAGCAATGTGATTCATGGCCATAAGGACCAGGAGTTCCTTCTCAATGTACTCAAAAATGAATGTGTCCTTTTCACACTAATCCTGTAAGTTTTTATTTATTTATATATACCGTATATTTATATAAACCTGGTTAAATTATAAGCCAGTGTTTGTGCTACATTTTGCTACATGTATTCAGTAGTATTATTTTCCCAAGTGGTCTCAAGCTGCTGGTACGCAGGAGGCCTTATCTTCTTTGATTTGTTAGATAGAATAGTTTGGTTGAGTTGATTATTTAGACAGACTCTGGGCCACCGTGGTTATCACCTTTAATTCCTGGAAGGCCACTTATTCTCTGACATCTCTTTATTTGTCTTTATTTGTTCGTGTCATGTGATCAAATTCCCCTGCTGACTTCAGTTTTTGTTTCTCTCTTGTTTTTGTTCTCTACAGGGTGATGAGGTTCTGACAGTAATCAAAGCTAAGGCACAGTGGCCTGCGTGGCAACCCCTGAATGTGTAAGTAGTTCTTGAGGCACTGAGCCACCCCGGCTATGGTCAGTGGAATAGTCTGAATGTGGGAGTGGTTGTGGAGCATCTTGTGACCTTGCTGTGTTCAGTGGAATAGTCCATCTGAAGGTGTGACTGTTTCTGAAGCAATCCTGCTATGACCTGATGAAATTGTCTGTCAGGGTTGACACGTGACTTGCCTCCCCAAGTTCACCTGCACAGCCAGTTTGGATGCTTAAACTTCCAGTTCATGGTGTCTCCAGAGTTCTAAAACAAATATGACTGAACTGCTTCTGCTGAGACGCTTAAGAGAATGACAATGAACATCTGAACGATGTTGGCAATAACATTTGCATCAGGTAATTAGGGCTCTGTCCTGTTCATGTGTAGGAATTCATTATGCAAGTCAGTCCAGTGTGTCTGAGCTGGGCTGTATGAGAATCCTAACATGCTGTCCACAGTCTGCTCCTTTTCAGTTGATTTTCTGCTCTTATTTAGTTCCTTTTCTGCTCCTTTTCAACTCCTTTTATATTTCCAGTGCCATTCCAGTGTGTCTGAACACTGTAATTACCAAGTATGCTACGTGAGCACAAGACCTTTTGTTTTGCGAGCCTGCGATGTGATTAGCGAAAACAAGACTTTTTTGCATTAATCCGACTCCATAAAAAAGTGTGTGCACATCCATCTACATTTATTAATGTGCTTGGAGGAGCATTGAGATGAAACTGGAGTGTGGTGTCAATGGGACTGTGGTCTTTATTAGCCGTGTGCCTTGACTGTGAACTGTGACTGAAGCTCTGGACAAGGTGCAGCCAAGGCAGAATTAGCATCTCTGAGGAGGTGCCAGGGGTAAATCGTGTGACATGCTCCAAGCCATTATAAGATCTGTGTAGGCGCTGGAGGGGTGACAGATAGCTCCCTCAACAATAAGGAGTTCATTACATGATGGATCCCACTGCTGTAGAGGAGCCACACATTACAGAAAAGTTCTTTATTTGCCCCCACACATAGGACTGTGTGATTATCTGTTCACTCGGTGTTTCCCCACACGTAGTACTGTGTGATTATTCATTCATGTGGTGTCTCCCCACACATAGGACTGTGTGATTATTCATTCACGTAGTGTCTCCCCACACATAGCACTGTGTGATTATCTGTTCACTCGGTGTGTCCTCACACGTAGCACTGTGTGATTCACTCTGTGTTTCCCCACACTTAGGACTGTGTGATTATTAATTCACGTGGTGTCTCCCCACACATAGGACTGTGGGATTATTCATTCATGTGGTGTCTCACCACACATAGGACTGTGTGATTATTCATTCACGCGGTGTCTCACCACACATAGGACTGTGTGATTATTCATTCACGCGGTTTCTCCCCATATGTAGGACTATACAGCATCCTGCTATCCGTCAGGTTTTGGCATTTTTTTTCTAGTCTCCTTTGCATCGGGAAGGAGGGAGGTTTATCTCTGGCAGCCAAACAGGACAATAAAAGGGCAGATGTAGAGGCGCCAACCTTTCAGGAAATTTGGCAGTGTGGCATTAGAAAACCATTTTCACAGGTTTGTGATTTCGTGACTTCAGAGGGTGTAGTGGGAGATGGGCCTTATTGCAGTGACTTGTTGCTGTGGAAACAGGGGCGGGTGTTGATTGTTAAACCTTGCTACGAAATCTGTATAGATGTTTGACAGAAAGAGTCTGTAATGACTGAGATTAACTTAACTTAGTTAAGTTTATTAATTAATTAAATGAGGTGGTTAGCTTCCTGTTAAGGGTAAATTAATTAAATGAAGTGGTTGATCTCCTGTTTGGTTCTTTTCTTATCGTGGTGATTTAAACAAAGCAGCGTGGTAATCATTAATTATTGGAAGTTCTGATTTGTTTGTACCAAGGTCAGACTTTGCAGCATACTCAGTCACTTGGTCACCTGGTCATGCCAGTATGGAGAGGTTGAGCAGATTTGAACAAAACAAGGAAGAATCCAAAAATAACATGGCTCTGCATTACCTCAGAAGTGAGCATTTTCTGCGCACTCAATGGATGGTACAAACTGAACTAAGAAATGAAAGTCTGAAATCGTCTCGTTGTTGCGTGGATGCTGGTGACAAATGGAGTTTAATATTCTCTGGGTTCCCATAATGCCGTCTGGTCCCCACTGCCATGCGTCTTTCTGATAATCCCACGGCTCAAAGGCACTGCCTTCAGTGCTGTCATGTGTTATGTGTTATGAGATTTCGGTTTTCACGTCAAAGATAACAAAAGATAATGAAAGCATCTGTAATTTAACCCAAACCAGACTCAGCTCTTTTGACTATTTATAAAATTAGGTTGTTACCGAGGATATTTGCACAGTTATTTGTACAGATGACAGAAATGGCTTTTTGATGTGTTTTTGGGTCCATCTCAGGAGACACAAATCAGCAGTATACCGCCTCTCCCTACAGTAAGAATAACTTGTGCATTCCCAAGGCAAAGATTTAAAAAATATTTCCCTGTGATCTTGGGGGGGAAATGATTTTCTATTACTCTCACTCTCCCTCCATCTTTGGGTTCTATTTCTCTTTCTTTATCTCTATCTTCCTCTCTCCCTCTCCATCCCTGTCTCTCTGCTCTCCTTTCTCTCTCTCACCCCATCTCTCTCCTTACTGCTCTCCCTCTCCTTACCCTCTCCCTCTCCTCACCCCTCTCCCTCTCTCACCCTGTCTCTATCCTCACCCCTCTCCCTCTCTCACCCCATCTCTCTCCTCACCCCTCTCCCTCTCTCACCCCATTTCTCTCCTTACCCCCTCCCTCTCCTTACCCTCTCCCTCTCCTCACCCCTCTCCCTCTCCTTACCCCCTCCCTCTCTCGTCCCATCTCTCTACTCACCCCTCTCCGTCTCCTCACCCCTCTTCCTCTCCTCACCCCTCTCCCTCCTCACCCCTCTCCCTCTCTCACCCGTCTCTCTCCTGGCTGTGCAGGCGAGCTGCCCCCTCAGCGGAGTTCTCTGTAGACCGCGCTCGCCACCTCATGTCCTTCCTCACCATGCTGGGCCCCAGCCCTGACTGGAACGTGGGCCTGTCGTCTGAGGACCTCTGCACCAGGGAGTGCGGCTGGGTCCAGAGGCTGGTGCAGGACATGGTCCCCTGGGATGCTGGCACTGACAACGGGGTCACCTACGAGGTGAGAGCAGGGTGCCCTGAGCCACCTGGGTAACGGCTAGTGGCTATAGGTTCAGTAGTGGCTTCTAAAAATCCTGGTTAAAAAAACATTGAAAATTTTAGGCTTGGACTGAACCTTCTTTTATTTTGTCCAGCCATGCCCTTCCTAATATATTTGTTTCTGAAAGACTACCTTGAATTCAGGAGATAGGATGCTGCACCACCTACTGGTAAGAAATCAGAATAAAATAACTTGACAAGATTACAGTTCATTCGGGCTTTGCAGACACTTCTCAGTATAATCTGATTTATCCATATTAACCAGATATACAGATATATATTGAAGCTATTTAAGTTCAATCGCTTGCTCACAGGTTCCTTCTGGATCTTTTTCACCCGTCAAGAGCCCAGTACCCTTTCTTACACCCCCAGTTAAGAGGGTGCAGCAGTAATCGCTGTCCATTATAGAGGTGGAGTTGTGCAGGCTAAATTGTGAAAAGGCAGAGAATCTGAAGATTACATTCCAAAGTGTGTAATTTCTTTGATGGGAAAGCCAGTGTCAGGTAGGGTTCAATGGATAGTGTAATTGCCCCTGGCCAGCTACTTGATGGAGCAGACTGCTCTGTTGCTCTGTGCCACATTAGTGTCTCCTGAGGCTCCGGTGGATGGGAGCTGTCTGTGGAACACTGAGAGGTCTCACAGCTGCCCTTAAACAGCACGATGTTTTCTTGGATGTCCGCAAACCCTCCGTTCATTCAAATACACAGCCTGACACAGTTTTCTGTGTGAATTTTCTTTTTACTATTATTTGGAAAGCAGTTTGGAAGTTTGCCAGAATAAATTGTGCTAATACATCTTGGCCCTTCGCCACGAGTGTTGCCAGCCCACGTAGGATTATTCTCCTCTGATTCAATCGCCTTAAGACATTTTACCCTGCAGGCCACGCAGCTCCTACGAGAGTTTCAGCGCCAGCTGGTGGACTGGCAAAGCCCTCCCTATGACACTGCCAGCGGTCCCTGGTCAGCGATGAGCCAAGAAACCCTACCCTTATATTGTGTTCTCCCGGTCAAAGCAAAACTTTTCCAGTAACTCCAACTTAATCAAATTACGTTACAGGTTTTGAGTGCCAAGTGAAAGATGATGCACACTGAAGCTAGCAATCGTATGCTGTAAAAGGGTTAGCACATGTTAACCAAACCATAGACACCATTTATAAAGCCTCCACCAGATGGCAGGCAATATCCATCTGTATTCCGAAGAGAGAGGCGTTCATGTCCGGTCTCTCTCTCTGTCTCCATGGTTTCAGGCTCCTTACAAGCCCACTGTCCCCCAAGAGAAGATTCGACCCCTCACCAGCCTGGATCACCCCCAGAGCCCCTTCTATAACCCTCAAGGGGGGCCCATCACACCCGTTGCCCGGGTGGTTGTGGAGAGGATCGCCAGAAAGGTGCCGTTCTGCATTGCATGTTTCTCTTCTGATGCTGAGCTGGTGAAAAGACCCTGGGAGAGAATGTGAGGAGAGAATCTTTACTGTAGAGAGAGTTTATTTTTATTTTTTTTTTCTTAGCAATGTTAGATTACGTGCCTAAAACACAGTCATCTCTTCCCAGGTAAAAAAAAGCAAATATCATTATACTGTTTTGAAGATCTAATACAGTGTGGACTGGAATTCACTTATTAGGCATCTGTGGTTTAATTACCTTACAAGCAAAACAAAACTAGTTCTAGTGATGAAATTGTGTTTTTTTTTTTGTTTCTTGGTTAAGACATCATGTCAGTATGGAGACTGAGATTTTTGTTTAGTTTTTAATGGCGCTATGTGTGGTGTATGCAGAACAACCAAGCAGTGGCTTAGCAATATCACTATCATTGTCACTAAGTGTAGTGTATGCAGAGCAACCAACCAGTGGCTTAGCAATCTCACGATCATTCTTATTGAAGTGCGTATTCTACACCCACTGGAAGCCTTGGAGGGATGACCTTGGAGGGTTCTTCACTTTATCGCCTGAAGGCTGATAATAAGATGGCAAGCTGAGGGTCATATTTTGGTCCAATATGATGTTAAGGCGTACTCTCCACCCGCAGGGAGAGCAGTGCAATGTCGTCCCCGATAATGTGGATGACATTGTAGCAGACATCGCCCAGGAGGAGATAGATGAAGGTTTGGACTCTCTTGTTATCTATCTGTTCATGGTGTCCAACCATGTTATCAGTGCATGCCTATTTACAAGCTACCGCTCCCACCATGTTCTCTTCCCATCTTGTGTAAGGCAGTTATCAAAACCAAGCCGAAGGAATCACAGTCAAGCATGAATCTCACATAAAACCAATGCTTAAAGAGTCATAGTCAAGCATGAATCTCACCTAAAACCAGAGCTGAAGGAGTCATAGTCAACCATGAATCTCATATAAAATCTGATCTGAAGGAGTCACATTCAAGCAAGAATGAGGGTGGGTAGAAATTGTAGTAAGATTGTTATGGGTGCCTCACACTTCGTCTTCAGATGAAACGCCTGAGACCTGCATCTACTCCAACTGGTCACCCTGGTCAGCCTGCAGCTCCTCCAGTTGCGAGAAGGGTCGACGTATGAGGCAGAGGATGCTAAAGGCCCAGCTGGACCTGAGTGTTCCTTGCCCACACACCCAGGACTTCCTGCCCTGTGTGGGACCAGGCTGTGTCAATAACGGTGAGGACTCAGTCGCCCCTTAACCCTGCTGTGTCACATCAAGGAGGAGCTAAGAATTCCCCCCACCGCACATCGATTATTAGAGCTGGCATCGCTGGGTTTTGTGCCTTTGTTGCCAATTGCCATTGTTCTTATTTAATGGTCCATTAATATTTCAGGAATTGATTAATAATCTGGAATCTGACTGGTGTGGAGCCCCAGAGACATAATCAGGGCCACATTTATTTACAGATTTTATTAATGAATTGATTATCTCTGCTCTATTAACGGAGCTTCTGTGGCACAAGGGAGGACGATAAATCCATGGGTAGTCCATCAATCAAAACGATTCTTACTGGAGAACGCTGTGTGACTTTGTCATCCAACCAGGCTCTTGCAATATGGAATCTGTATATGTAGATGAAAGAAGGTGTTATAGGTCAAAGTTTGACTGGTATCCATACTCTCTCATGTAGATCAGCAGAGCTAAAGTGGACTAATTTGCAAATCAACAAAATGGGGCAGGGCTGGAAGGGGATGAATACTTTCAGACAACACTGGAGGTTCTGAAAGACAATATTTAAATAGCCTTTGTTGTTGGGTCATCAAGGATTTGTTTATGAAGATCAGTGTGAAAGGGAGGTTAATATCTGGGGGGGGGGGGGGGGGGGGGGGGGGGGGGGGGGGGGGGGGGGGGGGGGGGGGGGGGGGGGGGGGG
>JAOYSI010003345.1:0-15233 GCA_025775065.1 Hiodon alosoides
ATAAGTATTCGACCCCTCTGCAAAACATGACTTAGTACTTGGTGGCAAAACCCTTGTTGGCAATCACAGAGGTCAGATGTTTCTTGTAGTTGGCCAACAGGTTTGCACACATCACAGTCTCTTTAAGTTGTTAGCAGTTACCAGAATAAACTTGTTTTATCCAGTGGAGTTGAGAATAAATCTGGACATTGATATCAAGTGAATCTCTATTAAATAAATGGACAAAGGCAGAGTGTCACACTAATGCAGGTGTGGCTCAGTGATAGATGGGCACATTGGAACCGTAGGGAAAGGGGGTGTCTGGTTAGTTGAATCAAAGGATGGTCCACTCTTGGCTGGCTGACACTAACGCACCCACTCTCCATAACTGAACGCACCTCAATGACTGACAGCAGGATCTCAGGGGCGGAGGAGCCCAGAGCCATCAGGGTGAGGTTGGAGACTGTCTCGTTCCAGATCCGCACAGTGGCCACTGTTGTTTCTCCATTAGGCATGGTGATGGTAACCTCCTTCTCCTGAAAGGGGCAGCCAATGACAGACAAGCGTGTGACTGCAGACATGCCACCCAGGAAGGCCTTGTTTGCATTGTCTGAAAGCTCAAATAGAACATCCAGAAACAAAGGCAGTTGTGTCAAGTTATAGTAACACAATATAATTTGCGGATATGTGCTAACACAGTTAACAAGCTGACACAGTTTTTATGAGGTGACATGTCAATGTCAGTATGCTTGATGAAATCTCCTTGGCACAGAGTCTAGATATCATTGGCTGTGGGCTATTGGTTAGGGAAATTTATCTTCGATATACACTCAGTGGCCAGTTTATTAGGCACACCCATCTAGAGCTGGGTTTACAGGGATGTTGATTCATGCTGACACGATGGTATAATTCAGTTGCTGTGGTACAATCATGCTGCAAACAGCTCATTCTATCTTATCCCAGCTATGTTCTACTGGGCAGAGGTCTGGGGATTGCACAGTTCCCTCAAGTAAACTGAACTTTCATGTTCCTTGAACCATGGCGCTATATCCTACTGAAAGTATAATGTGACAAAGGGTACAGTAGCCACGAAGGGATGGAATGAGTCAGCAACAGTATTCTGACAGCTAGCTAACATATGCCAGAAAAATATTCCTCACACCATTGCCACCGCCACCAGTATGTACTGTTGACACCCAGGCAGGATGGGTCCATGAACTCATGCCCACTGTCGTGTGTGAAAAGCCCAGGAAAGCATCCTTTTCTGACATCCTGGGACTAACGCACCTGGACCTGACGAACATACTACACTCAAAGTTGCTTAGGTCACTTGCTTTGCCCATTCTAATGTTCAATCAAACAGTCACTTAAAGCTTTTAAGCCTGTCTGCCAGCCGCGGCCACATGACTCACTGTCGATTCATTTTGGACAGGGTGGTGTACCTAATAAACTGGCCACTGAGTAGGCTATAGAGCTACAAATAATATAAGATTAGGTCTTTGCTTAGTCAGAATTCAAACTGATCTATAAATTTTATGTTTGTTTTTAAACTCATTATTTTTTCTTGATTTGGTGTTAATTAGTGAAAATTAAAAAACAGCAATTTTTAAGAACCATGAACCAACAGTGACACTGAGGTGTATCTATATGACGGCACTAATAGGACACTGAGGTATGTTTGTGACGGCACCAATGGGAGAGTCGGCATACCTGCGAGGTGATGACCTCAATGGAAGCCATGAAGCGGTCAGCAATTATGGACACACCCATGAACATGTACATGAGGCAGACAAAGTAAACAACGGCACGGGCCACCTGGTCCCCTAGGCCAGGTGAAATGGGCTCCCACATTGGCAGCAGGATGCCAGGGCGGCAGACGGTCGTGTCAGTGCAGGAGCGCTTCTGGCCGGACGTGCTGTTGCTGTAGGGCTCTGGAGAGGCGGACGGCAAGGCCCACTCCTCCTCTACCCGCTGGGACTCGGCAGTGCAGAGCTGCGATGCTGGGAGCAGCAGGAGCAACAGTGGAAGGAGGAGGGAAAACCAGAGGAAGGACGCCATGGCACTTCTGGGAAGGGAGGAGCTGCAGGAGGTGGGGGGAGGGCAGGAGGGACGACACCAGCAAAGCTAGGGGTGGTCCTAGATCACCTGTGAGGAATTGGGGAGGTTGGAGTGATAGGAGGGTGAGAGTGTAGAGGAGGAGAAAAGAAGAGTAGTGTTGTTAAAATAGGCCCCAGAATTCATCCTCTCTGATCCTAGTATCAGTATATTGTAATGAAGACGGAACAGCATCTGATTGTTGATGTTTAACTCCTAATCCATAATAAGCCAGATCTGCGACCAGCCCAGGATGTACCCTTGGATAGATCAAACGTTTCCCAACAGAGACGATGCAGGGTGGAAAGACGTGCCTATGGAACCAAGTGCCTATGGAACCAAGTGCCTATGGTTCAGTGGCATACCTACGGACTGAAGACTCCAATGGTCAAACTCACGAGTCCTTTATCATGGCAAGGTCAAGTGTAACTGCAAAGCATCTGCAATCCATGCCACGCCTCAAACTCAGCGCTGCACATACTGGAGCTCAGCTTATTAAAGTCCCCCAGACTGAGCTCACCTTCCCTCTACGGCAAACAATACTATGGTCTAGCTCGAATTCCAACCCTCTACCTGATGCGACACAGCATCCTACATGGGAGGAGCCACCCTTGAGGCCCTCAACGGGGAGACAGAACAGACTAATCTGCTCAAACTCAACCGATCAGCAATAGTGACTCTCATTCTGAAAGATTCCCAGTCTGAAAGCTTCCCAGAAGAGCTGAAGCAATTCAGCTAAGGCAAATCTGTGTCTGAGGATAGTAGATTACTCACTCTAGCTCCTGAGTTTGACAAAGAGTTGGGTCTTAATCGAGTGAGTGGTCGACTGCACGCCTTTGAGGCCTGATGCCTTACATCCCATTGTGCCAGACCCAAAACATCCTATCACCAAGTTGCTTATCCAAAGCTTTGACACCAAACTGCACCCCTCGGGAACAGAGTGGATATTTTTGCAGAGATGAGGAGAGTCTACTGGATCCTTAGAGTTCAGAGGTGGCGAGAAAAACCTGTAATCCCAAAGATGGCAAATCTACCAGATGGCTTTAAAAACCACCAGTCTACTGTTTAGGCCTATATACTATCAAGATGGGTTGACACAATGAGAAAAGTTGGGTGATCTTATTTAAGTGCCTAACCACATTGTGCATTCACTTAGATCTCCTCACACAGAAACTGAATATTGGCACTGTGGCACTGTGGCAATATTGGCACTTTGGATCCTATTCTTGGACAGTTGAAGGGACAATGCGTCAATGTGCAGTAAGCTGATTTGAGCCATAATGTTGAAATTTAGCTGCGCTAAGAGAAACTTGTTAAAACAACCAAAACATAGAAAAACGGTTATAATGCTAAGATGTTACTCAGAAGATTTATTATATGCTGCGTCACCTGCCATGACTTTGTTATTGTGTTGATGGGAGGTTGTCTTACTTGCATTATATTGCTATTGTATCGATCAGATGTTAGAACTAACTTCACGAATATAATAGATAGCCAGGATGTACCCAACAGAAACGACGCAGGGTGGAGAAACGGCAGCTCCTAAGGTGACACCGACACCGCTATTCTGTCCGAGATAATGCCAACTAGCCCTATTGTGAAAAACCCTTTCCTTACTGCTAGCTCTGTAACTTTCACACCTGAAAGGGGGAAGGTGGCTTAAGATGGCCCTAAATTGTATTCTCCGTAAACGGTCATAAAAGACTACAATTCTGGGCATCCATTAGTTCTTTCGGTGCATCGCTGTGACGTCACCTCCTTTCAATATGGCGGATTTTATTATTTGTAGCATTAACAAGCTAATTGGGAATCATAATCATTTGGTAGCCTTGTGGCTACCAATTGCTATATGATATATTGGTATATGATAACCTAGCTTGTTGTTACTGCTACTTTAGACCTTATCTAGCAAGGGAATTTTTATCATGCTCATTCTAGGAATGTTGTGTGTTTTAATATCATATACATTCCACTCGTTGTAACTGCAAGCATAATAATTTACCATTTTATGTCTTGCATAGAAAAATCATTGTTCACAAATTACTGTCCATGAGTGACCTCAAGCTTGTGCATATGTGTGTGTTTGGACCTTAACTCAACTGACTACTGACTGGTCATATGCCTCTGACCGGGGACCCAGGGTGATAGTTTCATATCTAAACTAACACCTTCTTACTGGAGTCCACCAACCCCTAATTGGAGCTCCTTTATTTACCGGTTCTTTATTCATCTTTTGTGTAACACAAAAAAAAGAGAATTTAGAAACATATTTTTTGTTTAAGTCAAGGCTTTTATGTGTTCCCTGTCGAGGTCTCTGTGGGTTAATTTGACATAAAATTCCCTGGGTATGTACGTTTACATAATGGCAGTGCGCCTTTTGTGTGGATGGGTTGGAAATTTAAGGCATGCCTTCATTAATTCCTAATCATAGTATAATTGACTAAATACACCTTTTCATGACTAGGTTATTTATAATTGTTGATCACATTTTTAAAAGTCAGAATTTTCTTAAATTTTTGTTACTCAAAGCAAAATAATTCAGTTTTTGAGTAAATTATTGACACTTTGTAGCTTATATATATACTCTTTTGACTGTAAATGGTCTCTGGACAATATTGGCGAATATTGTTTCACTCTTTCTTGTGCGTCTGGTCATTCATAATATTGCTCTTAAAGCAATAAAAAATCATTCCGCATGTCAAACATATTAACTGTGATTTTCGACATTAATTTTTGTTTCTCTTGTTTTATGCTACAGTGATAATGTGCTGGTTTATATATGCTGGTATTTCAAAATATAAATGCCCTGATAACCCATGCAAAAAGCGTAGGAGCAAACTCCAATGTATCAAATCAGGAATATGAAAATAAATTTGGCCTAACACACTTCATATCTATGAAACATTACATAACTGGCATTTCCTGCATACACTAACCTCCTGGAAGTGCTCTTAATGCATTGTAAATATTAGTGTGTGTCACGTGACTGACTTTCCTTTCTGCTCGTAATACAAAGCAAGTCAAGGACTAGAGGGATTAGGTTGGTTCCTCCTTGGTGAATTACAATTTAGGTCTAATTGAAAAGCCTAGTGCTCCATAAGAGAACCTAGAGCCCCTGCTTTCTTGCAAGCCAGGCCTTTTATGTGCAGGGAATGGAGTTTAATCAGTGGTGGATTGATGGAGAACAGAGTGCGATAGGAAAAGAAAAAAAAACAGAAGGGCAGAGACACTAAAACATAGAGACAGACAACAAGAGCAGGCAAAAGACAGAGAGAGAGGGAGCGCAAGGGAAGCCCATGCTCAAAAGCTCACTCATAAATATTCTCTGCACGGCTGGACGTTTCCATGGCGACTCTGTGAAGGGTTTGAGAGGATGATCTATCAAAGTGGAAAAGGGAGGAAAGAAAGAGGGATGGGAATGGAAGAGTGAAGAAGGACACTCAAGCAATGCACACACTCACATATGAAATGAACCCATAAATGGACAGGGCTGGATGGACGAGTACTGCAAAAGGGATGATCTCCCTGGCATGGTCCATTGCAGCCAGCCAACCAGACTCCAGTTTCTTCAGAGCTACCCAATCCTCATCACTGTCCAACACAGCACATATTCAGGGATAAATACCCAGTAATACATATTCATAAGTCAAGCAACTTCATTACAGAGGCAGTTTCCTGTCATCTAGAAAGAACATTATATGTTTATGCCAACAAACATTATATTCAGAAAATAAAACTGGTAGTAATGTGACTTGAACCACTAGCACATTACTGTCTCAAGTGCACCTCTCCCAAAAGCTGCTTCAGAAGAATGATGAAAGACAAGTGGGACAGACAGTCTGGCAGTAATGTTGTGGTAATACTTTTGTTTTTTTGTTTTGTTAAATTAACAATCTGACAATCTCTTGGGGAAAGGATTTGTGGTACTGCAGCTTTACCACTTCAGAGCTACGTCATGGAAATGTCTTTGTGACATTACACAATATTTGTAGTCTTCAACTAAGCTAAAATTATTCATCTTCTTTCCCAAATTATAATGAAAAATGTGGGGTTATGACCTAACAGTTAAATGTTGATATAGTAAGGCAATAGTATTTAACATGTAGTATTTAATGTAGATTTAGTATTTGGTATATGATTTAACATCATTTAAGAAAGATATAGCAGAACAAAATTTTCCTGGCTTTTCACATGATGATATTTTTGGAAAATTCCCATGAATCACATCGGAATCTTACAAGTTTTAAACTTTCTAGCTAGCTACAACAGGATAATAACGATATTGTAGCCATGCAATCAGTTATGAGAAATAAGATTAGTTGTAGTTATAGTTGACAAAAAAAAAAAAACTTGAGTGATGCATGGAAACAATGAAATACAATAATCTCATATCATACAATTTGTACAAACAAGTGGCCTAAACCATCCGGCAACATGTAACCTTTGTTCCCTGGAGAACTCCTCTCGAGGTTTTCCAATTCTATTTAAATAGCCATAAACCTCAATACTGATATAAACCTATTTCAGTTCAATTAGGGCAATATTGATAATAATTCAAGTGCTTAAGAGCTTGGCAGGGACAAAAATATGCAAACATAAGGGGACCAAGATTGGGACTTCCTGATTTTGATTATGCGAATTAGAAAACGGAGTCAAATGTTGAAACATTTAGGTTCATGACATTGGAGTGACTAAGAACTAAGGAAATTTATTAAAACTATTATTAAGATTTATTAAGACTTTGGCATAACAACAACAAAAAGAGTAGCTTATACAACACAATTTGCCTCCGGTGCAAACAATTTCAATGTCTGTTAGCACCGGAAGAAGCAGCAGGGACTGCAAATGAATAGTTGGATCCTGAGCTGTTGAAAAGGAGAGTTGCGACACTCCCATAGACTTCTGCTGAAATCGAAGAATGCGGATTCGTGGGGCAACCAGTTCCAGCACTGAACCCCATTAATTTCAGTGTTTCTCAAGCACACTCGCTGGTAAGCTGATTGACATTTTAACTCATTAGCTGACCTCTCATGATTCTAGTCAATAGAGGTATTTTATGTAACCAGCTTTAGTTAATATTTATTGTTAGATAATAGTTAGTTAGATTCTAATTGCAGTCAGCTAACGTGAGCAACACTTCACTAGCTACCATAGCTGTCAGTTAGCCTACATTTACCTCAAATTAATTGCAGTTATTGGCGTTCATTAACATACAAAGTTTATCTTCAGTGATTAGATTTGTTAAAGTTAGCAACACTTAGTACAAGACCATATTAGTACACCCAATTTCAATGAATGGTAACTAGCTCAACTAGATAACACGGCTATCTAGCAAGGTAGTTCCTTGGTTAATTCAGTCATTACACACATCGTTTGTTAGACAGTGGATCAGTGACGGGTGACAAGATCAGCAGCACAAATGTGGATGATCATAGTTAAAAGAAAGTATAACTGCAGATACAGTAGCTAATTGCTTTACATATTTTTCTGTTGAAGAGCTGACATGTGAAACCACTGGAGACTGAAAAGGTAAGAAATTGTCAGAAATGGCTCTCTGCATCCTCCAAAATAATTATAGAGTTGAATCAACGCCTCTAAACAACAAAAACTGAAAATTATAACCTTCATGAAGGTAAGATTTATTGTAGGACTGTTGGACTGTAGTAGTATTAGCTCGGTGTACCTAATAAACTGGCAGCCATATACACTGATCAGCCATAACATTATGACCACTGACAGGTGACGTGAATTACACTGATAATCTCATTATCATGGCACCGGTCACCTGTCATTAGGCAGTAAGTGAACATTTTGTCCTCAAAGTTGATGTGTTAGAAGTAGGAAAAATGGGCAAGCGTAAGGAGTGACTGTGACTCTGAGTGACTTTGACAAGGGCCAAATTGTTATGTCTAGACGACTGGGTCAGGACATCTCCAAAACTGCAGCTCTTGTGAGGTGTTCCCGGTCTGCAGTGGTCAGTACCTATCAAAAGTGGTCCAAGGAAGGAAAAGTGTTGAACCGGCGACAGGTTCATGGGCGGCCAAGGCTCACTGATGCACGTGGGGAGCGAAGGCTGGCCCGTGTGGTCCGATCCAACAAACAAGCTACTGTAGCTCAAATTGCTGAAAAAATTTATGCTGGTTCTGATAGAAAGGTTTCAGAACACACAGTGCATCGCAGTTTGTTGCGTATGGGGCTGCGTAGTCGCAGACCAGTCAGGGTGCCCATGCTGACCCCTGGCCACTGCCGAAAGCGCCTACAATGGGCACGTGAGCATCAGCACTGGACCACAGAGGAATGGAAGAAGATGGCCTGGTCTGATGAATCACGGTTTCTTTTACATCACATGGATGGCCGGGTGCATGTGCGTCGCTTACCTAGAGAACACATAGCACCAGGATGCACTATGGGAAGAAGGCAAGCCGGTGAAGGCAGTGTGATGCTTTGGGCAATGTTCGGCTGGGAAACTTTGGGTCCCACCATGGTAACACCATGTGGATGTTACTTTGACACGTACCACCTACCTAAGCATTGTTGCAAACCATGTACACCCTTTCATCGCAACGGTATTCCCTGATGGCATTCGCCTCTTTCGGTAGGATAATGCGCCCTGCCACAAAGCAAAAATGGTTCAGGAATGGTTTGAGGAACACAACAACGAGTTCAAGGTGTTGACTTGGCCTCCAAATTCCCCAGATCTCAGTCCAATCAAGCATCTGTGGGACATGCTGTACAAACAAGTCGCAACTTACAGGACTTAAAGGATCTGCTGCTAATGTCTTGGTGCCAGATAACACAGCACACCTTCAGAGGTCTAGTGGAGTCCATGCCTAGACGGGTCAGGGCTGTTTTGGCAGCAAAAGGGGGACCTACACAATATTAGGCAGTTGGACATAATCTTATGGCTGATCGGTGTATATGCTTATAGGCTTCATAGAAATACCAAAATTGTATATTGTATGAGTAGTGGAGTGCAAATATCATAAGACATGTTTGCAAATATGTAAATAGTGTTCATGGGACATACAATTAATTTGAGCTACAGAGGCATTTACAGATCTTTGCTTACAGCTACTGGTCTTCACTTGTGTGTGTGTGTGTATCAAGGGAGAGTCCTAATGCAGTGGAAAAGATGGCTACCGAGACTGCACAGCCTTGTGGTGGGACCAAGTCTAGGGAGAGAAGACTTGTCAATGAAAACAACCATGTGGACTATAGTCACTCTCCCTTGCATTCCAAACAGTCTCTTAGGCCAGCTGTCATATTTTTAACATTTGTTAGATAGAATACAGTGTTGAATTTAAGCTGCACAACACAACTCCTCATGTTTATGGTTCCCTATGACTATTAACGCTGAAAAATTTCATTTCAATTCCCAGAAAAAATGGCTTTTGAGAATATCAAAGATATTCATCTTTGAATAAAGATCTCATACTGGTGATTCCAACTTTCTCTGAAATAAGCACATGTACACTGCTGCTTAGGTGATACTTTAAACTTTAATCCATCAGTCCCTTGATACATACCTTGAAAATACCCACAAATTTAAACTGAGAATTTGCAAATTTAAACTGAGAATTTGCACTTGAGGTCCATAGTCATTATTTAATTTCAGATTAAATGTACTGGACAGTGTACAATGTACATCTCCCTGTAGGAGGTCGAATTAGTTTCTATGAAGACTGCCCATTCAAGGAAAAACGTATCTACCCTCTCCCTGGATATAATATATAATAAAATGTTTTGTTAAATGCAATTTGTTGCCTTGTTTATTTTGCACTATTGACCAAATTTCTTTCTTAGGTTGAATTGAGCAGTTGCTTGCATTCATTGATATTCACTTGTTGTGCATGCTTATGTGAATGTCTTAAAAAAAGATAACATCAGGATGTGAGTAATTATGACCATAGAAGCACGAAAAAATTATTAATAAGTACATACTGTAAATGTATTCTACGTTACGGGACCAATCCCCTTCTCCTCCAAAATTAAACTCAGAAAAACTGATTAATGCTGTCTCTCCATCACTCCCCAGAAAAAATGCTACTATAAATGTAGTCAACGTAGTTATCATGTTATGCACGTTATGCGTTAATATTTACTGAAAATTGCTGCAAATATAGTCGCTGATGCTGTCTGTCCTGCTTAAACCCATTCAAACAGGTTGACAGCGCAGATTTGCTTGGAACTATTGAGAGCTACATGAACCACGTGACCGCGTGGCAGCGAGATCAAAGCCTGTCGCAACTCTCTTTTTCAATGGCTCTGCAAAATATTAGGAGATGGTATTTTATACTGTCATTGTGGCAACTTTTATGAATACACTGTGAAACTTCAGTGTTTTCTATCTTGGTTGTTATTGTGTTAACCAGCTATAGCTTTCATGAAAACGGACGTTGCACAAACCTCAATATGAAAAAACACAGGTGGTTTCCCAGACCAAGATTGAAAAGGCTCCGGCTACATTTGAGTTCGGTGAA
The DNA here is from genome assembly GCA_025775065.1 of Hiodon alosoides. Classification (NCBI taxonomy): domain Eukaryota; kingdom Metazoa; phylum Chordata; class Actinopteri; order Hiodontiformes; family Hiodontidae; genus Hiodon; species Hiodon alosoides. The sequence goes on from JAOYSI010003345.1 coordinate 10,554, forward strand.
CATTACAGAGGTGCCAGCAGAGACAATGGGCAGCAGCAGGTCACACTGGACACAATCCCACATGGAGCCAGCAGAGATAATAGGCAGTAGCAGGACACAGTGGACACATTCACTCACAGAGCCAGCATGGACAATGGGCAGTAACAGGTCACACTGGACACAATCACATGGAGCCAGCAGAGATAATAGGCAGTAGCAGGACACAGTGGACACAATCACTCATAGAGCCAGCATGGACAATGGGCAGTAGAAGGTCACAATGGACAGAATCACACATGCAGCCAGCCTGGACAATGGGCAGCAGCAGGTCCCACTGGACACAATCACACATGGAGCGAGCAGAGACAATGGGCAGCAACAGGTCACACAAGACACAATCACAAACTCACTGCAGCAGCTCAGAGATTAGAAGCAAACTAACACAAACGCAAGATGCTCTTTGCATTAAAAAAGTTATGGCAAGAAGAGGGCCAGCTGATATATTTATGCTTGCTCCTCCTTGACATCTTGTTCCACAAATACCTTCAAGGCTCGGAAATAAGCGTCCTTGAAAATATGGAGCATCCTCTATCTGTGGACAATGTCCTTCCCTGCCTAAAGCCAGCCCATCCAGGACCTCACATCCCTACCACATACCTCCGCACAAACTGTGTCCCTCCTGGCTTCCGCCTGAATCCCTGCAATCATATCGTTCCAATATTATTGGATCATTATAAGTTTTTCTTGTCATGCACACATATCAAGTGAATTTTTTTTTAAACTTAAAAAAAAATAATGATTGACCTTAATGACCTTAATAATTGAATAATTGAATAATTGAAACTTAATGATTGAATCATTTCTGCTATTGACTGATAACAGAAGAACTATAAGCACCCAACTCTCACTTGCTTTGAGCAATGTCTATAGTAAACCAAGTTTAATTGCTATCTGAGCAGGACAATGAGAAGAGCTTTGTTCAAAAGCATTTAATGCACAAATAATGTTTGTGAGAGTTTACCACAATGTAGCAAAGAAATATGTGCAGCAGGAATGGAATCGTCTAAAGAGACAAAACACGAAAATGCGATGCACTTTATCAAAAACTATTAAAAGCATAGTTTGTTTCTTCTGTCGAGTACGACACAAAAATGATATCCATCCCTGGTGTCACACCACCAGGGATGTGCGACACTGAATTCTGTCTCATGCGGAATGGCAGAATTTTTCATAATGATTCACAGTCTCTGCTTTAAACAATTGACCTTGATTGATTGAACATTTTTAAAGATTGTTATAGCTCCAGCCAGCAGAGAATGGGCTCCTCCTTTAAGCCAGGCTCCTCTTTAAGGTATCTGTTTACCAGTTTAGGGAATCAAATTGATTGATTAAATGATTGAAAATGAGGTGTTCAGCATAAATCAGACATGTTTGAATGTATTTAGGCAAATGTGATTTAGAAGCAGCTACTGGAGACCGTTAGTGCTTTTCTGTTTTTTTGGGTTTTTTAAACAATGTTTTTGGCCAATAATAGTGCCATTACCTTAAGTGCTATGTGGTCTATGATGAGGATGATTTGATAAGGTCACTCCTTTGTCCCTGTGGAAGACGGTACTGCCACTGAATTGGATGTTAATGGGGGCCATTGGGGAGGAGTAAGCCAAAGGTTGGCTGGACTGAACCGGAGAGCAGAGAACAGATGCTCTGGTCAGCACCCAAGGGCCGAACAACCCCAAGTGACCTGGTGAGTCAGGAATGGCGTGACAATGGATCCTGTGTATGACCTCTGTAATGAACGCAGTTGATTAACTGGATTTTAAGGTTTTAGTGCACATTTTCTTTTTCTTTGCTGGCAGCCATGGCATTCAAAACATAATCTTTAAGTTTTAATCTTACACACTTTGCCCTCAGACTCAGATCATGCGTTATTAATTTTTATGTACTCTTCTCTTTCCAGCTTATTCTCCATACACATCATACGTCTGACTGTTAGATGATTATTAAGATAGGGAGAGTAATAAAGCTGTAACCAATAGATTAAGTATTTTGCTGTTAAAAGCTTCTTCTTGAAAGAAATTAATTTGTTCAAATCCTCCCTAACTGCCTAAGCTAATGTCAACCGCAGCCATATTGGGCAGCATGTTAGTCCAGTCTCTTGGTAATTTCTGAATGCTTACACATGTGCAAAATAGCATTTTTGTCTTTGCCAGCACATTACCTTGTTCTCCACAGCTGGAAATCTACTAACCATCAAACTTTCAGTGGATGAAATTTAGAGTCCACAAATAGAAAAGCTTAGATAAATGTGTATCTTCTTACATTAATACAGATAGATAATTACTGAAGCTACACTGCTCTAGTGTGGACAACAAAGTGTACAACATTAAGCCCAAGTTGCCTCACTGAGCCTTGTGCACCTACATTTTAGTTTAGTTTAAGCTCAAGCAGCCTCTGTAGCCATAGTATTTCAAGTGCTTCTAGTGCTTAAGCGGATCTCCCAGTGAGCACCTAGAAACAGGCTATTAGCCCAAGCCTGAAGCCTCAGTCTAACGGCTTTGTTGCTTACCCACTGTCATGCCTACTTGTGTAAACGGGTGCGACCTAACTCATATCTAGATCCTTAGTCCCAACCAAAACCAATATGTGTTTTATATGAACAAATCAAATTAAATGGTATTTCAGAAGTGTCAAACTAAATTGTATTATCAACAGTAGAAATACAATATAATTTATAAACATAAAAAAGTTTTAATCCTAGAAAGAACACAAGAGAGAAAAATATCAAGATACACCATCAGTGTTAAGTGGTAATGTTATTAACATTAGCTAACTGACGTTATCTACAATTTGCTTGCTAGCTAATGTGAATAGTTATTGTGGCACGCTGAACCTGTTACAGAATAAAAGTGAATAAAAGTGTGGTGAGTGGTGGCACATGCACTGTACATTAACCATGAACCAGGCACAACTATTTCAACTGAACAGAATTGCAGGTCAGTAGGTTCCTGAAATTAATCATTTGTGGTCTCATAATTGATTTTTGGTGTGTAATTAAGTGTTTTAAATGGACAAGACAAGAGGAGATGGAAGCTTTGTTGAACCAGAGCTGTAAGGCATTGGAGTTTCAGCTCCTCACTGCAACTTCTCATTGCACTACTGTCTCTGTGAACTGGTAGAGAAACTCCATGTCTTTGAGAAGATCAGTCTTATCTATCGACTTATCCTTGGGACAATGTGGGCTTCTCATTGTCAGTGGGATGATGTGGGGTTTTTTTATTCATCCATACAGGTACATAATACATTTTCGATGACAACGGTGAAATGGAACGCTTCACAAAGCCGTATCAATAGCAAGCTGTTAGTGCTGCAGCCATCTCATCCTGTTCATGTTCAGCCCAACCCCATACATGATTAAATATAAAATGATTGGCTGGTGGCCGCACAGTTTAGATGTGTACTCTCCTCCAAGTCTTCTGTGCCACTGCAGTCTATACAGGTTTTCATGCTGCAGTCCAGACTGCACAAACGTTTCAACAAGCAGCGGAGTGGGGAAAGGCAGCCAGACACCATAGAACTGGGCAGAGACTATTTATTATGTTGTATTGCAAGAAAATGACAAGAAAAACCACCTAGCACTGTTTTGATCCCAGCAACCCCTTTGTGATGCATATGCACACCCCAAGGTAGGTTACAAGCATAGCAAGAGGGATGAGTTCAAGCCATTTTCCATATCAGTAACACTGAGTAATACAGTTCTGAGAATCGTGATCAAACCACATCACTTACAAAATGGCAAGTATTATCTCATTGGCTTACATGGCCATTAAGGCAGAATACATATCGTGCAACAAAAAAATATAGAAATAACCATACCATAACAGTAAATCAACAATAATACAATGCAATAGTGATTGTGACTACATAAGAAGAAAAGAGCAGACACATATAAGTTGGCTACGGTGTTGGAACAGTCTGCAGCTTCTGGCTTGACACTACATGACAAAGAAATCAAATTCCTACTCTATGCAGATGATATGGTCATACTATCCCCCACAGAACAGGACTGCTGCAGAGGCTGGCACTGCTTGAGCAGTACTGTCAGAATTTCTGTTTTGTAATTTTGTAAACACTGGTCAACAGGAGTGCAGCAAACAGCGCTTGCAAGGCCACACTAGGCCACTTCCCCTTACTCCACTGTTGTTAGCAGACTGTTGATTTTGTTAATAAATATTTAAGATAATTTGTTAAAGTTGTTTGTTCACTTATCTACTCGCTAAAAACATAGCTTGCTACAGTATGGTACTGACACTCTGCTAAATGAGTCAAATTAACACCAGTGTGCTTCAGAACACCAACAACAACAAAAAAACGCCAGCAGATTATCTGATCAGGGTGAAAAACACCAAAAAAACTTAATTGCCAATGAAAAAAGGCTGTAATGTCACTGGAGAGATAGCGGTCCAAATGCACTCCTTATTACGCTGTCTCCACTCATGTGCACATGTGTCCACCGTAAATATAGAGAGGGAGAGAGGGAGGGAGGGAGGGAGGGAAAGGGGAGGGCTCTTCTTATATTGTATTATTTGAGCTATTTTGTAATCATTTGTTATAATGTTCATTTCTGAGTCGTTTTGGCTAAACTAAATCTAATTTTGTCATGCCAACAATTTGGAATTTCAATTTGAGAGAGAGGGGGGTGGG
>JAOYSI010003346.1:0-15232 GCA_025775065.1 Hiodon alosoides
GCTTCCCCCTTAACGTACTCCCACCTTCTAAATGTTGTTTTCTCTAATTTATGTTTTGAACTTTTAAAAACAGCCCCCCCCCCCCCTCTTATATCGGCATATATGAACGAGGAAACACAGGAGAGATACTTTTAGATGCTTACGCATGTCCACCTTGACACGCTCTACTCTCTCTAAGCGGTTAATAAACAACGTCTGGACGTGACCCATAGGAGAGCGTGTTCTGACCGCCGCGTTTCTCCGCAGGATACGACAAAGCCGCCACCATTGCCAAAACGGCCCACAAAGACGGATCGACGCTGAAGGCCACTGCCGTCAAGCTGGGATACCTCACGGAGGAACAGTTCGATCAGTGGGTCAAGCCACACGAAATGTTGGGCCCCAAGTAGGTGTGCCGCGACAGGAAGGGTTGAGCGGAAAACGGTGCCATGGTCTTTGTACAATAAAATCAACACTTTGTGGAAAATCTTTTTTTTTTTTTTGTGTTTTTCATTTTTTTATTTTTTGAAACGCTATCGCGATTATCGTTTGCTTTTATCTGCCGCTGGACTGTTTTCATACGAGCATCAAACAGTTTATTTGGGATTCCTTTGGACCTGAAGCTGTCCAACTGTGGCGGTTTCATGGCCATTTGCTATTGATGTTTCTTTCTAAACCCACTGTGGAGGCAAACAATGTTGTTGTATATGTAATATGGTGTTTAAAATCCTCACTGCTCAGAACCCGGCACTCTATAACGACTCCAAGCTGCTATCCTTACCAGTGTGTCTATTTAATGTGAAATTTTAATATTTAATTCTTAAAATTGAATTATAATTTAAATTTTTCCCCATATTATAGCTGTCTGAAAAGCGGTTTTATCCAGGCAACATTGTGTATTGTCCATGTGTGTTCAGAGGAAGTAATTAAAGACATTTCCTGTTGTGAGGTGATCCACACTGCCAATAGACATTGAAACAGATGTGGGTGTTGGAGATTGCTGTGGAACACGTGTTCAGGATACCTCTCAAGGGCTGAGGCCAATGCGAAGGAAGGGGTTTTTTTTTTTTTCCCTGTTAAACCCAATTCTAATTTAAAGTAATAGGTAAAGGTGAAGTCTGCATGTCGCCATGGATACGGATTTCCCTTCAGAGTTCTTCGGAGCTAACCAAGGACATGAATGTAACTGGTTCTACTGCGTATTATGCACCCCAGAAAGTTTTCTGTCGGGGAAATGAGGTGCAAATAGAATTAAAAAATTGAAAGTGGTGTTTTGGGACATTGCGGTCATTAGTGAAATATGCACGCAGTGTTCGCCTAATGGAATTTACTCAATTAAAAGATATTGATAAATGTAATCCGTACTTTCAAACGTGTTTGTTAGGGCCCAATTTATGCTCGGTGACTCAATTTGGGAATTGACAAAATTAAAATCCAATTTTGTAAAGTGGCAAAGTTGAAGCCTACATTGCAAATGTGACTTGTACAGCCAACCCCGGGATTTAAATGCCGTCTTCATTAAGGTTCTGCACAATTAAGTTGGACGGTTAACCTAATTTTGCTAATTGATTCCTGGTTAGTTCACATCTTAAGTGTTATTCTGCAAAACCGTGTGAATTGAAAATTGTACTGTATAATCGTCATTTGACAGACCGTGGCACACCTTATGGCTGGGCTGAGGTTGTTAATTGGATATCATTTAGTTTTAAAGCATGTGCACAGTCATAATATAGCCTTAGGTTTAGAAATATCTGACCCAACCAGATGACCTTTTAAACAATGTATACCATCCCGCTTCAAAAGCCTTTGTGCGTGGTTTAAAGTTTCGATTTTTCTATTTTTTTTTAAATTACCGCCACATCCCCTCTAAGTTGGGCCCTTCCGGAACAGGAACCAGGTTTGTTGGCGGTGGAACTCCTGAACTATGTGGCCTTGGTGCCATATGGCCATACTGCGTCCCTCTGGGGCACTGTGGATCCGATCGACCTCTGGGGACAGGTCTGTGCGTCACCCCACCTGGGAGAGGGGCGCTGAGGACGGCAGATGTCCCCCCTAGGGGAAGGCAGTCTAGGATTTTCACCTGACTCAAAGTTCATCTCCTGGGTGCTCTGTGCTTCATAGCGATTGCTTTGTTTGTTTGTTTTTTAGGGGTCCTTATAAAGATAGGCGTCCTCATCTCCTGACTGAAAAATATGGCCACCTTCTGGCAGTTGTTGATATTTTCTCTCTATAACGCCTGTTGCCCACTGAACATGCACTGAAATCGAAGATGGTCGAAAAAACTCCCCCCCGTCAGGTCAGCACTTACTGAATAGCAGGAACTGGAGTTGTAGGACTAAGATTAAGTAACGCCTTGAGATTAGTACTTAAAATTCATTATCACAAATGCAGTTATCATACTGTTAAGCTGTGGAGGAATCTGCTGCAGTGTCCAATGGTTTAGCTAGGTGGCAGTGCACCTTGGTATCTAGCCAACTGTGAATCCATCCACATGACCTGCATTAAAAACAAGAATCTGAAGGCAGGACACTGAACTCTGAGACTGATATCACTCTGACCTCTCTGTCTGTATAAGAAGGCCTTCATCGGGCTGATATTCCCTAGAACCTCCTTGTTTGGTCTCCCCCCGTCTCTAGTCCGCCGTCTCTCTTGGTATTCAGTTTTAAGGGGCTTTATTCAGGGTTTCTTCCTTTCCGTTCGTCTCTCCGGTCTCTCGTGGAAACGACCGCGGGTTCTGAGATGAGTTTGCGTGCATCGGCCCTGCGGTACATCTCCCATCCCTCCCCACTGAGAGGCGCTGTATGTTATGTATGTAAGCCACGTTGCCTGCGCTTCCTGCGGACAGTTCTTTGTTTTTCACCTCCACGATTAAAAATAATAGACCATTCAGACCAGGGCTGGGAAAATGAACGGAGTCACCGTTGCTCTGGTCCATGTCCTGGAGTTCAACGAGTCTCAGTGCCATAGACTCACAGCCTTAACTCAACAAAAATGCCGCTGCTGTCACGCGGGGATAATGGAGTTTGCTGCCTCGGTCCGAGAGTGCGGAAAATTCCGGCCTTGTTTCACCTTGTGCTCGATTGAGTCACGGTAGAGAAAAGGATTTGCTCACTGATCAAAGAGAGTTTCTGGATGCGCTTCTGAACTGACTAAGTGGTTGTGCTTGTGGAGAGGGATTTTGACATATTAACTTCATTTGCAAAGTTGGCCTGTTGCTTTTTGTCCTGATTCAGAATATTTTAGGTTTGCTATCTAATGGTGTTATGGAACATAATGGAACATTTTATGGACGTATGTGTTTTATAACAAAAAAAAGAGCAATATACTGAATGTCACATTTAAAAAGACCAGAATGTGGACATTGCTAGTGTAGAGCACCTCGTTGTGACGGAGATAGCTATGTCACCCCCTGGAGTTAGTAAGCTCAATGTGCTAATCGTCCCTCCTGGAGGTTGCGCTTCCTGTATGGTTAAGGTGCCTGGGTTGGATTCCCAGTCAGGGGGGCCAGTTTCCTACAGCTCTCCTCAGAGGTGTTCTCCGCTTGCAAATGGTTTCTCAGTGTTGTTCTTTAAGACTGAAGACTCTGTCCCCCCCCAGCACAATGCAACAGACCGAACAAACATTTCTTGACCAAAAAGCGATTTCTTCGCGTCTTTGGCATATTACCTTTTTCGTCTTTGCACAAAAGCGCTGCCTTGAACATTTCAGATTACCGGAAAATAGAAACACAAAATGACAGAGGACAGCGTTTTAAACTGAACAAATGTCACATCCCTCCCGTTACAGATTGTTTTGAGGTGTTTTCTTTTTTTTTGGAGGGGGGCGGGGGGACCGGTGGTTGCTCCGTTTTGCATGGGACTCCAGAACCTCAAAGCTGGCGGAAGACTCTCGCACCTGGGCGTCTTCTGTGTTGTCGTTGGGCGAGTGTGAGCACACTCGTAGGATTAGAGCCGAGCGCAACGAGATGAGGCCCCGCCTCCCATGCTGATAGGTGGAAACCCGCCTCCCATGCTGATAGGTGGAAACCCGCCTCCCATGCTGATAGGGGAAATATGTGCAATAAATCCACACTGTGACCATAGGTGATACGGACAGGAGGATGCCGCCTAGTACTCAAAAGAGAAAAAACGCGGAGTAAAGATATAACGGAGCCCTCAATATGAAGTCACAGTCTTTTACGATGTTTAGCCCATTCACACAGCTGGAAATGTTCCGATATCCTGTTGGGTTGGTGCGCGCCATTTTTGCGATGTAAAAATACAATCCCACGAATAGGCCACAGGTTTCGGTGGAAATGGACGCAGCACTGGAGCTATATATTTAAAGCAGGGAAATCACAACACCACAGTAATGACACAGTGAGGTGAGAACCCGGAACAAACACATTCTTTGGGTATCTGAAATCATGTTCTCACCTTCAAATAAAAGCAAGCTAATGGCAAATGGTGGTGTGGGGTTACATTTGTTACTCTAACACTAGATCATTCGAAAACAGAACACATCGCTATCTATAGGCAGTGTCTCCCTCACCGGGCTGCATGTCCTCAGTGCAAACTGCTCCCATTGGATAGGCACTTCTAGCTGACATCGCGGACGATTTGCTTTCACGCCTACTTTACAGACTTTCTGCCCCCGCGATACCATCCAGATAGGGCATCTGACGATGTTTAGCTGCCCTCTATACATGGAAATAAACCTGAATGGCTCTTACTCTGAAGTAATTCCAAATGGTAGAAACCTCTTGTCTAATCTCTGCTAGCACAGATCCATCAATCCCTATCTTCCCGGATTGCTTTCGGTTTGGTTTGACAGTTAAACTAAAATCACTTTTATTGTGTGGATAGTGGGACTGTGCAGGTAACAGACCCCATTCATATCAAACTGATTAAGGTGAAAGAGCAGCCCGTCGTGGATTTATCTCCTGAGGTGAGAGAAAGTAAATTACAAAAACCACATTTGCACTTGGCACATTTGAACTAGCTATTATGTGAGCTTTAAAAAATATAAGAGTAGTAGTGACTAGCTTTTTTTTTCTTTCTGTTTTTCTGTCTGTCCCGAAGTAGGGTCTTCCAGACCCACAGACACCAAATGCCATAGTCTCCAATCCAGCAGAGGAAACACACACATGGGAGAACATTTCAAAAGTACTATGAACTCACTACTAATTGTAGCATCATTTATGTTTTTTGGTATAATTGATACTGTGCAGATTATGGGCAATCAATGCGTCTAGCCTGGCCCTGGCTCAAAATACCTACATAAGATGGACATGAAAACCAATGAATTCATACTAAGCAAATGTTACGGATCAGAGTTGCTTGTTTTAATATTAAATATACAATCATTTACACTTTATATAGCAAGCCATGGTCACGTGACTCTGTTGGAACAGGGTGTGAACAGGGTGGTGTCACAAATTAACTGGCCATTGAGTGTAAATGGCTTCAAGCTGAAGTCCAATATTACGACCACTTCACCATTACACTAATGTCAACACGCAGGAGAGCAGGTGACAAGGAAGCAAAGGGCAGGTCCATGGAGATCCTTCAAGATAGATGAGGTCAATATAACATCCGTACCCGAGGGGAAAGGAACTGAGGGGAATGTGAAAATCTGACTGAACGATCCAGGAGGAAGATTACACAGTGGTCATGCTTTGGGGTGCATAAATCACAAAGAAGGGGAAGGAGAGACAGTGGATGTGCGAGACGTCAGCAGAGGGGTGGTAAGGAAAAGACATTAGTTGGGCGGTTTGAAATCAGCGATGCATCTGAGGGGAGTTAAAAACTGAGCGATAAAGAAGATGTTCAAGTGCTGAGGAATACGGAAGAAATAGAATCCCGTAGGCAAGGGTGAGAAAATAATAATACAAATATTATTATATTATAATACATTAATATTATAGTTATTGTTGTTGTTGTTGTTGTTGTTGTTATTATTGTACGAAGATAAATGCCCTACCTTACTCAGTTGCCTAGGCGCTCAGAGCGTTCTGATTCCAGGCACGTGATTGGTGTGAGGTAGAGGCGCGTTCACAGGCAAGTTGTGGTTGCCGCGCGCCTCTACTCTCGGTTGGTTTTGAAAGAAGAGAGAAGCGGTAGTAGGTGTCGTCGAGTGCCAGAATTTTATCATTTCAAATGAATTATTACCACATTCCAACGTCTGCCAGCTGACAAACTGCACAGCGTATTTTCGATAGAAAACCGGATTATTTTTTTCAAGCTGCGTTTGCCGGAGGTAAATCTCAAAATAACATACTGTTTATTTTAAAATTTTTTTGCCTCTTTTATCTTTAGAAAACGTAATGCATTGATTGGGCGCTGCAGAGCTCTCAGTAGGCTGTCTCAGGTCCTGAAATTGCTAATGGCTTTTGCTTTGCTGTACAAATAATTGACTACCCTTCTTTTTGCATCATGAAAAAAAATAACTGAATTTCATATAGCAATATGTGATTCGTCAAGTGCGCCGTGCTTGTTGACATTTATAAAAAAAAAAAACAGCGAAGCATTGATTTTAAATGGAGTGCGAGCGGGGCTTGACAGTCAAATGAATGTACCTTCGTTATCTTGTAAATAGACATTAAGCTAATTTGTTCGAAACTCAACCGTTTTGCACCTTTGATACTACGTTCTGCTCTTTTGCTTGCTACAGGTTAAGATTAAACGCATTTTGTTGTAGTTATTCAGTTACAGTGCAGAATTGACTGGAGGGTTTGGTGCTTTCTTTTTGCAAAAGTCGACATTTCAGAACACAGACTGAACAGCCACGAACACTTTATTTTTCATTATGGTACAAAAACACACTGTCCATGCATGATAGTGATTTGACGTTATTAAATATTAATTTGTGAACAATTCAGTCTTCTTAATCTTCTTCTTCTTCTTCTTATGTAATCCGATATCATACGAAAGTAGTAGCTTTACTGTTCCTTCGTAACGAGGCAACTCAATTCGTTTGATGTAGGTTGATCGTGTCACAGGCACCCAGTTTGCCGCGGTAGTCTACTGTCGTGCTTGGTTCAGTCGAGCACATTGGAAACTGGTTTCCTACGTCTGTTGACACAGGCACTTTGGACCGGCTGTTGATCACCTTGGGTTATGGCGCACACAAACAGTTATGGCAAAAGCAGCAACGGAGTGGCGGATGAATCCCCTAATATGCTGGTCTACAGAAAGGTAAGTAACGCAGCGCTTGTCGCCACGACGAGGGGGGGGGGGGGTGGGGGAGTGAACGATGTGGTAGCCACCGTGAATCGCGCTACTCCGGGCCGTTGTTGTCGAAAACTAGTCGCGCTATGCTGTATTCCGTGGTCTGCTTTGAAAGCGTTTAGTTCGCACACTGTAATGGCATATAATCGCATTTCGCGGGTCACACTGTACAGTTTGCGAATACGATAGGGTCTACAAGTGCCTTTGCGCGTTGTCATCATAATACATTCCATTTTAAAATGATTGTATTTATTAGGGTGGCATCCAGGTACTGGTTGCTGTGTTTGTTTATAAACAGAAATGTCTTTCTCTCCCTTATTCTCCCATGCATGGGTGAACAGGTCACCTTCCGTGCAAGGAAGCTGTCGTTAGCACAGACATTTTTTTTATTTAGGGGTTTCTGTTTCTATGTGACCCCTTTTGCTGTCTGCTTCATCCACCAGGAAAGCTGTGTTAACCTATTTCAACTCTAAATAACATTTTCCCAGTCACCAGTGGTTAGAAGTCTTCTGTTTCTGTGAACAAGAATATTAAGAATAAATATTGACCTCTGCTGCTTATTACTTTTTTATCAAAATACTGTCTTTTCACGCAAAACTTTTCTTTGATTAACAATTTTTTCATTCCCTATGCGTCCCCATGTGATAAATTTGGATCTGGACCTCAGCCATCTTTTATCAGTGCTAGATAGATAGATAGGTACTCTTAGTGCTGTGCCAGGTATTTTTTAATGACATTCACGTCGCTGTCGTTAAAACCGACTGCAGGCACAGCTGGGTACCCGGGGGTTCAGTCTGTGTCCCACCGCCGCCACACTGCTGTCGTCACGGGCCGGCTGGGGTGCTGTTGGGCTGGGGTGCTGTTGGGCTGGGGTGCAGCTGGGCTGGGGTTCTGTTGGGCTGGGGAGCTGAGGTCGGTGTACACACCCTGTCACCCCCTGAGGCGATCCGGGAGCCTTGAGGCAGTGTTCGCTCTCGGATGTGTGTCAGGAGGACAGCGTTGTCTTAGCCGGGAACTCTCAGTAGCTGGAGACGGTGCATTCAGTGTGATAAGGTGGTAGATTGTGTGCGGCAGGATCGGAATGCACGCTTTGTCTGACCCGGAATGCACACTTTGTCTGACCCGGAATGCACGCTTTGTCTGACCCGGAATGCACGCTTTGTCTAACCCGGAATTCCTGTAGTGTCTAACCCGGAAAGCGTGCAGTGTCAAACCTGGAATGTGCGCGGTGTCTAACCCAGAATGTGCGCATTGTCTGACCCAGAATGCGCGCATTGTCTGACCCGGAATGCTTGTTGGAATAATTTCAGGAACAGTTTGACTAGTGGGGTAATCAAGTTCTACAGACCTCTATTTGGTGTTTGGATATCTGTGATTAGATAATAGTGTGAATAATCGTTGATCTTGCTTAACCAAACTGTTTGACAAAGGAAATCCTAATGTCCATACGTTGGGTGTGACTTGTTTCTGAGGTCTTCAGGCGAATACCAAATGACCGGTGGTGTGTTACCTTTCAGCAATAGCTCCCCTGAGAGGAAAACGAGAAGATATTAACCATTAATAAAAATAATTCAATCTAAAATCATTTGTCATATACTCGTTGTCTTTGGTTTATTAAAAATTAAAAATAATACATTTACGTCTCAAAAATGCGTACAGAAGGATTCCTTGCGTGCTCCATGCGAAACAAAGCAGGCTTTCTGCTAATTAAAAAGTAAGAAGCTCTGTTTGACCCCTTTCTGAGACTGCTTATTTTCAGTTTTTATGGGCTTCTTGTCACTACTGAGCCAGCCGGGGGGGTCAGCAGCCAAACCCACACCCATTTGACATTCACGATAAAGACGTAGTTGGCCTGCATACAACAGCAGGAAAGTTTAATGAACAAATGAATTTGGGGTTAATTGTTACAGTGGCAGATGGTTACCTTTTATTTCGACCAGACCTGTATTGGGTGTGAATAGATGGATGATGGTCACATCATTGTGATCGCAAGAAAAATTTCCACTTCAACAACAAGTTATCCATTTGGCTTCAGGTGGCGGCGGATTGTTGTCCCCGTTGCAAAGATCCGCATCGGTGGGAAAAGGTCCAAGGCTGTCGCGTTGTGTGCTTTGTTTGCGTGAGGTCGGAAGCTGTAGGAACGGTTTTTATGGTTTTAAACAAGGCAGCGGGAGTGGTTTATGGCATCTGTCCACTGAGGCTATTATGCACCAATTGGCAGACGACTCCGTCTACATGGCCCGATTGAGAAGCGGTCCTCGGAGAGCTTTTCAAATTCTCACCGATGCAAATACCTGTGGACACGGGGCTGAGTGTATTTCTTAATCAGTACTCTGGATGCAGATTTACTAAAGGAAAAAGCTCAGAGCAACGCCATGTGTTAATTACTCTGATGTACAATACAAAGTGATGTACACTACAAAGTGATGTACACTACAAAGTGATGTACAATACAAACTGACGTACATTACAAAGTGATGTACAAAACAAAGTGATTTACACTACAAACTGACGTACACTACAAACTGATGTACAATACAAACTGATGTACACTACAAACTGATGTACAATACAAACTGATGTACACCATAGTGTGTCAGCATGACTATAAAGTGATAGCAATGTCACAAGGACGTTTCGGTGGCTGCTTTGGTGTACTTGTGAATCACATTGCGATCTGGAAGGCCGTCTCATCCAATCAAAAGCATTTAATCATGGCATTGCTTACTCATCATCTCGGGGGCTTCTAGTCGCCGGGAAGTTTGTGGTGTGACCTAGATCTTTCACTCCTGAAGAAAATGTAGCCCACATTTCAGTGGAGGGACAATTTTGCCACCAGTGAAGGGCTGTCTAGCCATTCTCAAATGGTGTGAGGACGTGGAAGGAACCCTAAAGCTTGGCGTTATCTAAGCTCACTATCGAGGCCCACTTCCTGTTTGACAGGTTTATTTCGTGCAGACCATAGCAACACAAATAATCACAAACTAAAACGCACAAAGCATGACACGTAGCTTTCTTGCTGTTAATTTATCGCCATCATAGTTTTATTTTTTTCTCATTTACCAAACTTCTGAAGTATTTTAATAGAGAATGAATTCTTTAGTGTCAAAGACATCATCGGGCACACACACATTTTTGATAATGCATACTCCTGCATCCTGATTTTGTTAAACAAAGACTTTTACAGGAACAATTTACAGGAAGTTTAAAAAAAAAAATTTGTACTCTTATCACCCCTTTAAATACGTGAAATAGAGTAGAATAGAACTGCTTTATAAGGGGGGAACAAAACCAGAAGCCTGGGGGGATAATTGGGAACGTGGTAGTGCCATTAGATGAACTCATTGTGGGCCAGGTGTCAAAATACTGTCTATTCACAGCACCGTTCCTCTGCGGGCTTTTATCAGCATATAGAGTCAATGGTTCATGAGCCTGAATGCCTTCGTTACATTTCTGGCCCGCTGTGAGCTTGCCGGGCCCTTTCCGCTGTACTCCGACGACAGCAGCAGAGAGGTTTTTTTTTGACGTTAAACGTTAAACTGGACCGTTTTTTTTTGGCGCTACTTCCTGCTAATGGTAGCAGCCCTTTGCTTTGTACTCTGAGCTTCCCTTTGTAAGCATGTGTTTACACCTGGCTATCGACGCGAACCCCTCCAGCCACGGGGCAAGGAAGAACCTGGAGACGGCTCCTCCAACCCACAAGGCCCCCCCAGTCGTGAGCATTTAAGGCGCTCCGGGCCGCAGCACCGCACAGGAGGTCCGGCGCTGACTGGAGGACAGAAACGTCATTCTGACGGTGGCGCTGACCTACGGGCGTCGGGGACGTCCCGTGCCAACTCCAGTCCACCCGACCCCAAGCGATGCTCGTGACTCCCGGTCACGGTCAGCAAATTGCACGATCCAGACACCAACCAGAAATTCGTATGGGTAGACATCTTTCTGCTAACCGTTTGTAAACCTTTCGTGCTTCCCCTTTAGCCGCGTTTGTAGATAATGCTTTGTGTGTAGGCCCAAGTTCTGAATCTTTCATGTGGGCCAAAGGCAGCTCCGGTGCTCTGCGGGACGGAGCTCGTCCTCCCTCAGTTGTGGAAGGCCACGCGGAGAGCGGGCTTTGTCCGGGCGCCCTCTGCTCGTTCCCGGGCTTTGATTGGGGTGTCTCCCGCGCGCTGCCACCCGCTCGAGCGACTCTGTGATCTCCCATGCCCAGTCGTGACTGCGATGAGCTCCCAATGCGGAGCGGGTCGTCGGGGGGCCTGGCCGGCTTGCGCGGGTTTTCAGAGAGTGGCGGGGTGCTGAGGCCCAATTGTCAGTCCTGTTCCCATATTGGACCGCTGAGACTGCTCATCGTTTTCATCGTTTTCATCGTTTTCATCGTTTTCATCGTTTTCATGGATCGTCTTAGAAATAAAGAATTTATTTATATTTTCTGTTAATATTGGGTGGCCTATATCTTATACTCTATAGCATAAATTCAAATATTTATGTATATATTTATATGTATTTTATATACATAAAAATTCACTGAACCCTTTGACTACAAAGGAAATTTACTCTAGCCCCATGCATAAGCACACTATCTCTGTTGGAATATGGTTCACATTAATGGGTCCCTCGGGCATTGTTTTCCAGTAGTAGCGGAACATGAGCTCGCCACACTGCATAGGGCTGACTAATTAAAAGGCTTTGTAGTATTTCCTGTGTCTTCGTAGCTGAGCAGTGACACGACCCCCTGGCTTCGGCACAGAATACCGCTCTGGAACACACCCAGCACACCTGCGGATCCCTTTCACTGCCGTTTCCTACCCTCTCCGCCCAAATAGGCAGCATCTAAACTTAAAATGCTTTGCGCGGTTTTAACGCATAAGGTGAGTACCGTCCAACGGGTGCAGGGAAGGGATCTATATTTTGTGTTGATGGTAAACGAAGATAATGGATTACTCAAAGACAGCAGGTGGCGTAGTGGTTAAGGAACCGGGCGTATTAGCTGTGCGAATGGGTACTGCTGTGAATTTCGTGTAAGCGTGCGATAATTGCCGATAATTGCGCTATGCCATTGAGCAATATAACATGGAGAGTGAAATGAAACACGGCAGATTTACTCTACGGATGTCATGTAGTAGACAGTCAAGCACCTTACAAAACAATGAGCCATCCTGAGGCACATTTCGCCGTCTTTCGTCTGTAGATGGACAATGATTTCATAACAATTGTTAAAAATGTTACGACCTTAGCCCCCCCATCCAAATAAAAAAAAAAAAAACACGTGAACCTTGAAATGTATAACAGGTTGGACGTTTAACAAGTAGGCCTATAAAGGCTCTCTTGCGGCAAGAAAACCACAATACAAAAAATCGTTAGTCTTTTAAGGAGCACTGGCATTTAAATTTCCATAGCGAAAAACCCTGCAGACCTGTACTCCACCATCAGCAGCCAAGGAAGTGCATACGGAGTTTGTGGAGCCTGCTTGCCGGTGGCGTCGGTTCAGCAAGGCGTTCACAATAGCATACCGTTGTTGATAGGCCGGAGGGGCGCTGAGGTCTGTACAGAGCGCCATAAACGCGCTTACCTGTGGGAGGAGTTACAGAGGCAGGGTTAAAGCAGCACCATCCGTCTTTAACTTCAGGTGATTCTGGAGATTGCACACCAGAAATTCGTGATTCTGCAGCTCTGCATGAGGACAAAGCCGCGCGGGCTTGCATGGATCGGATCCCCTCTTTGACAACTAAAAAGGTCTCGCCCATTCTGAACTGGACAATGGTGTTGATCGCGGGTCGCACAAAGCACGTGGCCTTGGAAACCGTCAGTGCAGTGATAGATGTTTGGGGTTCTGTTAGCTTTGTGTGTTCTGTTAGCTGTGTGTGTTCTGTTAGCTGTGTGGGTTCTGTTAGCTGTGTGTGTTCTGTTTGCTGTGTGGGTTCTGTTTGCTGTGCGTGTTCTGTTAGCTGTGCGTGTTCTGTTAGCTGTGTGGGTTCGGTTTGCTGTGTGGGTTCTGTTTGCTGTGTGGGTTCTGTTAGCTGTGTGTGTTCTGTTTGCTGTGTGGGTTCTGTTTGCTGTGCGTGTTCTGTTAGCTGTGCGTGTTCTGTTAGCTGTGTGGGTTCTGTTAGCTGTGTGGGTTCTGTTTGCTGTGTGGGTTCTGTTAGCTGTGTGGGTTCTGTTAGCTGTGTGGGTTCTGTTTTCTGTGTGTGTTCTGTTAGCTGTGCGTGTTCTGTTAGCTGTGTGTGTTCTGTTTGCTGTGTGGGTTCTGTTAGCTGTGTGGGTTCTGTTAGCTGCCAAAACAGCAGACTGCTGTTGCAATGCGAGTTGTTAAATAGCAGGTTATCTTTCCAAATGTTGCGTTACTATAGTCGGTTTTAATGCCAAGTTATGATTTTGTTTTGCATGATATACATTTTGCTATATATATACCATTCTGTCATATGAAAAATTATTTTGGGTTGATTCGTTACCACATTATTAGCCCGGATGACTCAGAATTATTAGCCCAGATGCCTCAGAATTTTTCCCTGGACTGATTCTTCTGATAACGCAGATTTACTACTAATCCACCTTAGTCTATTAAAAGTTTTACCACTGCAAATCTATTGCTGAAAGAAGACAATACCTCCATACCTCACTGAAAATAAGTTGAAAATATTATATATTATATTTAATATAAAAAAGAATGCACAGATGATTCTCAGCAGGATTGGAAACCCAGATCGATTTCTGAAACAAAGAAAGTCTCTCCTAATCTCTGCGAGAGCCCGATAATCAATAACCTGGAAAAACCGAGCCGCATACAACCCAAAATATGACTGTTTTTTAAAGAAAACCTAATCCAGCTTAACAGGAAGAAACTAAAGCTTATGTTATTGTGGATTTCTGTTATTCAAACGGTGGAGCCGGCGTAAACACACAGATATATCATCATTTATTAACGTGGCGCTCTCTTCGGAGATTTACATATTAAAGAAGGGAAAGGACAATGTCGGCTTCCCGAACGCTGGCACAGAACCGGCGCATATTCACTGCGGAGAGGGCGGTCACCGTGCGTGAATGGGGTCTCTGTTGCCGTGGGACGTCCGGGGGTGAATTTGAGAGGGCTGGCTGGGTGCAAGAGCGGGGGCTTCGCAGATATTCGGCCATTCAGCTATTCAGACAGTCGGAGGTGAGGCAGACGTGACCCAAACGCTGATTTGCGTATTGTCCCCATACAGAAGAACAAGTTGGTCTTTGACATACTTCAAGCTGAAATGCATTTACTGTAGAGGAACATCGGCGAATGTAAGGGATGTTCAGGCGGATTATACAAATCAAAAGTATGTTTTGTTTTTTTTCATTGTGCCGAACGAAAAGTTTATGTCTATGTAAGTGTCTGTGGTCAGTTTATTTTTTTCGCCATTTCATTTTTGGGAATAGCAGTGTCAGGAGAATATGTGCTGTTTTTCAGCATTGATGGGATGTCGAGAACAGAGCTTGATGGAATTGTATTCCCATGGCAACGGAACTCAGTGAAGTACATTTAGTGTTAGTCTGTCAAAGCAGGGTATTTTTAAATTCTAAATGAAGTAGTCTTATAATGTAAATCGGCTTGTTTGATGCAAAACTTTTCTACATACACAAGCCTTATACTAATCTTTATATTTTAGGAGGTACACAAGCAGTTGGATGTACACTGAAGTGGGCCTTTTTGTCTGGGTTAAAGTTTTCTCTAATACTTTTTCTGCTTTCTGCCAATTAAATGGAAACGTATACTTAATTTCCAAATGTGTACTATTCACACGTAATTGCAGCGAGTTTTTAAACTGAGCAAACACACATATTCACGTGTACGCACATGCACACACACGTGCATACATACTCACACACACACGCACACACACGTGCATACATACTCACACACACACATGCGTGCACACACACACACACACACACACACACACACACACGCGCGCATACACACTCACACACACACACACACACGCACACACACACACACACACACACACCCACACACACGCGCGCGCAGACAAACACACACACACTCACACACACACACACACACA